>JANZLC010056473.1:0-14462 GCA_026413385.1 Erythroxylum gracilipes
CAATGATGCAGCCAAAGTTTGGGTGAGGAGAGGTAAAACCAGCTGACATGTCAGCCAACTGAGCAGCTCTTTTGATGAACGTTGCATCTTCTGCTGCCACCTTGCAAAGTAGAAAAGGTCTTGGGGAGGAACAGCAGCAAACGTTCAATGATACCACCATTATTTGGAAACCAATCTTTTCGTATTCAATCTTTAAGTTCAAAATGATACCAATACATACCTTCCACACAAGCCCAGGAGGCAGGGAATCAGTTGAGCTAGTAAACAGCAATTCTGAAAGCTCATAATACATTCCAACAGAATTTTCAACACATATTGACTAACAGATCAAGTTTTTTCTTTTTTCTGTGCAAGGTGCTAAATATAAGCATTATCGAGTCAAAACTAAGGAAATCATGAAGCTGCAGTTAGAATCTTAATATAACATGTTCCCAAAATTTTGACACAAGATCGAATAGACTACTATCAAACACATTCAGGTTATTTTTCCATAGTATAACAAGAATCTGTTGACATGATAATGAAGCTTCTGTCATTGCAACTTTTGGGCATAAGATCAAACTCAAATCCTAAACATACCACCTCACAAGACAAAATCGCAAGAGGAACGAGGCTAAAAGAATTAAAATAAAGAACAATTAAAAGACATTACCAGTCAGCGACGGTAAGCTTGAGCAAGACAGACTGAAGAGAAAAAGAGCTCAGCTCCTTTTGGAAAATTGGAGGGTAAGATGGACGGCGGCAGGTGATGGCGACCGGTGACAACAAAGGTGACGTTGGTCTGTCGGAGTTGAGATAAAATTAGGGAATAGAATTTGTGATTGTGGGTGAGAGTCGGGAAATGACTTTCGTATTTTTACAATTAATCCTTCAAGTTTTTCTTAAATTTTATTTTCAGTTCGATATTATCCACACTCCAGTAAAAGCAAGCAGCAGAGTCTAGGGACTGTCTGCCTGCCTCTCCCGACTCTCACATAGCATTTGGTTAGCTTCTTCAGCGAGAAGCATCACTTTACATCTGCATATAATACATTTTGGTTTCTTTATAACGTCAGTGACTCACACATGGAAAATGTTGCCAGTCATCTAATCGGAACATAATCTATGACTTCGCTATTTAAAGAGTTACAAAAGCAAAGTTAAACAACTTTAACATGATAATTGAGTTGCTTAGGAAATAATGCTTATATTCACTTCATACCTAATAGCTGGATATGTAACAGAAGTAGCAATACAATTTGAAACTGCACCCAGTAGAAAATGTAGAAAGTACTTTGGGTGATGAATCTGTAGCCGACTTTTTACCAAGCTGACGTTTTAGTAGTATTTGCTTCAACTAATCAAATACTGTGTACTGTAAAATGTAGAAACTTTCTTTTCAGCTTCACTTACTACCATAAAACATGCAAATCCTGGATAATAGGAACAAGCAGGAATCTAGCATGCACACTGAGAACCCGAGCATAAGTCTCCCTCCAAAAAACAGATCTACCTTAGCTTTGCAAACTGATCTATCAAAAAACTTGAAAGATTGCTGAATAAGGAAAAGCATGCACACTGAGAACCCAAGCATAAATCTCCCCCAGTCCTATGTCAGTATCATATTTCAATTCTGGAGAAAAGGAAATCAATGGCATCACTAACAATCAACTACATACATAATGAATGGTGCCATCAACACAAATCTTCTCATCAGTTTCTTGGTTAAATCTACAAATTCGCATCGTTTTATACGGTCAACGATGCAGAGAAATGAACGAAAGTTACAGGTAGAGTCCAAAGCTATATACAATTACACCTGTTAATTAATGCAGGGGTGAGATAAATCTTAAAATTATTTGCCAGTGATTCTATACTAGCCATGATTAGAAAAAAGAACGATGTTTCACCAATTACAGATAAAATCATTCAAAGGGACTACCTTCAAATTCACAAAAATTCAACACGACAGCTAAAATTCGAGAAAACAATAAGTGGGTTTGTTAATTTCTCACACGCAAAACTCACATGCAACGTAAAAACAAAACCGATAACAAGAAATAACAAAATAAGCATAGCATACCTTTATAATAAGATTCGAGGAAGAAGAAGAGGAAGAGTCGTTAAGAAAACCAAGTAAAGGCCATCCTTCTAGAGTAAGCGACTCCCATATGCATTCCGACAATGATAACTCCCTCCAAAACTAAGAGCAACTACCCTAAGAACAGAAGTCAAGTACCTAATACCCCAAAAGAATGGAAATTGTCAACAACCAAAATTCACGAATGGTGAGAAGAAACGATTATATAACAAGAGCAGGAATCCAAAAATTAAGAACTCGAGAAAAGAAGCGATCTTGAGGGCTGTATCAAATGGAAGGAGGCTTATCAAATGAGCAGAAGTGAGTAAAGAGAAAATAAACAGAGCACAATTTAGGAAGCAAAAAGATTATTACTAGTTAAATTAGAAATGGAGTCACTAAGCCAGAAACGAAGAGCGTGAATGAGACCAGACCAGAGAGTGGAGAAAACAGACAATTGTGTGGAGAGCGAGAGAGGGCTACTGAGCTAGAGACGAAGAGCATGAGTGAGACCAGACGAGAGAGAAGTGTGCTACTGGTAAGTGAGAAAGTTTGCTAGGAATAACAGGAGAGGGACAGAACTTGTCCAAGAGAAAGAAAGCTTGTGCGTACCTATTCCGGATTTGTGCAGAACCTATTCCCCCGTCTCTAGGAATTATGATGCTCAGGAATGGTTATTCTTTAGGTTTTATTTTAACCAAACGCAGAATTAATTAAGAAGTAGGAATAGAGGGGTAATACCTATTACCCCCAACCAAACACCCCATAAGTGAATGAAGTGATCCAATAGAAGTCCAGTCCAGAAGGGAATTATTAGTCTTAAACATGAACAATTCCTGAACAGAAATAATAGTTGAAAATGTAAGGTCAACTAAGGATTATTTCATCCAAATTATGATAGAGAATAACTCACCTCTGTAATCAACACCAGAGTTGAGCTTTACAACAACAGGTCGGCCACGAATTGATTTAAGGAAATCTGCTGGTGTTTTCGTGGTTGCTGTTCCTTTTTCTCCCCCACTACTCATTTCTCAAATTTTTTTCTTCTGCCATAACAGAAAAGAAGTGAGTTAGATGACTTAAATTGCATTTATACGCCTTACAACAACAGCAACAAAGTATAAAACAAGCTAATGAATGACTCACATATTAAAACATACGTCATAAGTTAAAAGCCCAATTGTTTCAAGTAATAGAACGTCAATCCCTAATAACGCCTAAAGACATTGGATCTGTCTTTTCATCATTCCATGTTCATTCAAATCATTCAAGGATGGATCCATGTAGAGAGGAACTACAGCACATTCAACATAAAAAAGGAAAAAAAAAAGAAGAGTGCAAGCAGAAAAATGGAAAGGAAATCAAGAAATGGAATCGTATACGAAGGGCCAGATGATGAAAACAAAATGGAATTATCCCCAAGACAGTCATGAAGTCTACTTGAAGAAAAAAGAAACTGACGATAACCACAATTTCTCATAAAAGTAATCCTCCGACAACTCCAACATTCCAATTTCATTCCATATCCAACCAAAACGCTTATCAATAATTAATTTAATAGGCGAGTTATGATATCTGCAATAATTATAAAAAAGAAAATTTTAAAAGAAGAAAAAAGAAAAGAAAACGAAAGAATAAGTTAGAGCGACAAACTCACAATCCAGTCAGAGAAGTAACAGAAGCACTGACGGGCGGAACTGAAAATGCAGTGATAGTGAACCAGCGACGGTCTGGAAGTAGAAGAACGGAAAGAGGAGAGGTAGAACTTAGAAGACCCTAATAGTAATACCAATGTTTTTGAAACAACGATGTCGTATTTTAGACCAATAAAGTAAAAATGGGCCGAGCCCGAATATTGAGAAAAGTCCTTATCCATTTAATATTCTAGAAATTATTAAGAAAAAGAGAGTTAAAAAAGTGTCTTCGAGTTGAGGAGCCCTATCGTAGATATTTTTTGTTTAGCCGCCTGCAACACGCGCACAAGCTGCTTGTTTCATTGGAGATTCTTGTGTACATTTCCATCCCTGTGGTACTTGGTATTTCTTCTTTATATGAAATTAAATTGCTTTTTGTAATCTCTGATTGATGCTGTGGTGTTCTCTTCTCCATAGGCAATATGGATGACAACGACCTTACTGCCAACGGCGTTGTAGCGGAGGTGGAGGAACAAAAAGGGAGTAAGATGGAGGACAGCAAGTTGAAGCAAACGATTGAGGCCTTGGAGCAACAGACGCAGAAGAATGAAAATTTGGAACGCGAGGTTGGGGAATTGAGGAGAACACTTGAAGAGGTTTCCAAGAGAACGCTGCAGTTGGAAAGCGATGAGATTACGCTCAACGAGGAGCTGTATGCGGCCAGTGAGGAGGTAGCGGAGCTTAAGAAAGATAAAGCGGAAAGGGAAATGAGAGTGAGAGAGTTGGAGCGAAAGGTTGGGGCTCTTGAAGTTAGGGAAACGGAAGAGAAGAGCAAGAGACTAAGGAGTGAGGAGTTGACTAAAGAGAAGATCGCTGAGATTGGGAAGTTGACTGATGAGTTGAGGAAAAGGGAAGGAAAGATCGAGGAGTTGGAGAAGAAGATTGGGGAATTAAGTAATGAGTTGGGTTACTCAGAGGCCATGAAGAAGGAAGTGGAAGCAAAGATCGAGAAGATGCAGGGTGAGAAGACCGCGGAGATCGGGAAATTTACGAATGAGTTGAGGCAAATGGAAACGAAGATAGAGGAGATGCAGAATAAGGGAGACGATTGGAATGGAGAGCATTGGCCACAGGTGGCAGTTGCTTCTGCCGCCGCCGCTATTTTGGCCGCATCTTCTGTTTGTGTGGTGTTCTATCTTCGCAGTGCAAGGCGCACATGAGGTAAGCTTTTCGTGGCCCTTTCTTTCTGATACTTTCTTGAATTCCAATATATTTAGAATCTTTATGTTTCCTAAAGGCTTATGCAAATTTTCCCTTTTTTCTACCCCCTATGTCATGAGGATACATTTTAGCTTTACAACAGATTGACCAATTTGTTGCTATTCCATCATGATACGTACTAGAAGCAAGATCATTTAGAACCCACTTAACTGATAGATGGGTGTAGCAGCAGTAAAAATGGGCTGATTCTATTGGTTGTTCTTTTTGTATCTAATGAAAGAGTAAATAAGTAAACCCCTAGGCTCTAAAAACTCTTAACCAATGTTTACTCTTTCTTATGTATGAAGAACGGATAGTAAGTAAGAAATCAGACTTGGTATGAGTAGCACTAATGTTTCTACTACAAATGTCTTGAAGCGTGGATGTCTGCATGCAAGATTTTACAAATTCTTATTGTTTTTTGTTCATTTACAATGACATACAATTAAAAACAAGCTACCGTAAATGTTCCCTGTTGATGCAAGGCACTTGAATTTCATGGCAAGAGATAATTTGACTTTTTCTTTCCAAGTTTGATGGAAATTGTCTCTTATGAATTGCTTTAAGAACAACTGCTTTCCAGGCAAAAGTGTGATTAAATTGATTATTCTTGTTTAAATGCAGGTGTTGGTAACAATTGCACCTGTCAACTAAATTCTTCTCATTGACGCATTGTCAACCTTTTTACTATGGTTTTTGCAAGCTAATGGGGAGGATGTGTTGTGTCCAGCTTAGCTTTTTACTATTTTTGTCTGAGAAGTGGTACTCTTGGTTTTTGCGTGATCTTGTAAGCCTTTACTTCACCAAATGGCTAATAAACTTCGGAGTTGCTGATGAGCGGCAACATGCTAGCATTTAAAGATGCCTGTTTTGGATTGTTAGTAGAACAATTGACTCCGAACTAAAATGCATTACTAAGTGTTTCTACGTTTTTACAATATGAAGTTTTGAATTCTTCTAGAGTAAATTTAGTTTTAGATGGTAAGGTTGACCACACATGAAAACTCGGTTCAGTTATGATGAATAGTCTTACCTGTTGGGAATAGCTTAGAAGTACATTGGATTGGAAGCAATTTTAAGGCGTAACTGGTTATGGGATGTGTGCTGAAGAAAAAAGGAGGAATGACTGGTAGTTAGGATTCCTGCTAGTCAATTCACTCATGACTGCATTGCTTTTGAATGTTAATGCTACAATGTTACATATTTCCTTGGGTAGAGAGATTTGTTTAAAGTCTCGGGTATGTAGGGGATGAAGGAACTAGAACATACATTTCTTTCCTCGGATCTTGTGTTAGAAAAGTCTCGGGTATATAGGGGATGAAGGAACTAGAACATACATTTCTTTCCTCGGATCTTGAGTGTTCTAACATGGACTTTCCCATTCTTCTTTCTGCTTCTCTTGGTGTCCGATCTAAGAACTGCTGTTAATGGTTATATGCATGTGCATCTATTATGACAAAGACATTGTTTGTAACTGTCTTTGGGCATGAAGACAAAAGATAATAACTATATCCGAAATATTTGTTTCTTTTCACCCACCAAATTCAATGGTCTTACAATTACACTCATCCAAAAATAAACTCAATCACTGTATTACAATTACAAATGTGAGTTTGTAGTAAAATCGGAGTTTCGTAGTAGAATCAATAATACTCTAGAATTTATCTGATGCAAAGCACACTAAACAAATAACAGACGGCCATCCAATTTTATCACTCTTTCTGATCCACCCTGACGTGGATGTAGTTTATCTGTCCCAGACCTCTTCTGTAGAGAAAATGGTACATTTACGATTCTGCAAGTTTTGTAGCTGGATCCAGATTGGGACTGATCTGCATTGGGAAGGCCAAGACAAGACCAAAAAAAAAAAAAAGTAAGAATCTGCCTCTCTAGTTGTTGCCACTGCTACAAAATCGGTATTTCTCGACTTGTAAGTATTCCATGTATTTTATGATTTCGTGTAATGTACTTGAAAATGCTACAATTGGTTCCACTTAGCTACATCAGACAGAAAAAGAATACGATAGACTCAGTAGACATCTATGTTACAGTGTTCTTTCTATAACAAGACATCAAGCTTGAGAGCTTAAATAGATGAAATGAAAGGGTTCCTTCTAGAACATAAGTTTAGTATGATTATGGTCATGGCCTAGAATGTATATGCATACTTACTCCAAACCCTTAAACTACTCTTGAAACAAAGCAGGAGACAACTAAATCATCTTTAAACCAGCGAAACAAAAAATTATGAGGGAACTTCAAGTTTGAGCCTCTAATTAATCGAAATGACAACAATAAAAGAGTCCTGGTGTTCCAAGTCGTTTTTATCACTCTACTAGATTGCATTAAAATTTTTTCTAAACTTGACTGGCTATGTAATTAATAGGAAGTAATAAATCCACTCAAACTACAATGAATGCAGTGAAACTCTTGATCTGTCTAAAACGAAAGCAAAGCTAAATAAACCCGTTTCCAAAGAAAATCACTCTCTGTCTGCACTTCCCATATGTCCTTTCAATATCAATCAGGATAATTCCTCCTTACCAATTTTCTTTCCCATTAATATTTGTATCAACGTGCACTCTAACAACATTTGCTGGGCCAATAAATAAGCATATGCGCTCCTTTATTATTATTTTGTTTTCAGAATTATATCTGTTGTGATTCTCAAAAGAAGCAACTTACCATGTAACAATCATCAATAAGCACCTGATTCTACCAACCCCACCGAGAAGAAAGGAAAAGGAAAGAAAGAACAATCGAAAACCTATCAATATAGAAAGTGTTTATTAACGTTATGCTGCAAGCATATTTCGCAGAGTTGTTTTTACACGGAACAACAATGCAGCAAGGAATAGCTATTCATATCTTTAGGATAAAGTGAGGCTTTTTTACTTGATTCTGTCTCGTTTGCATCTGTTCTTCATTCAACATCATGGCCTTTGTACACTGAACAGATGCCTCAAAACATCAGTAGCTAACTAGTTGGCAACAACATTGTAAGAGAAACCAGATCAAGGGATTGCTACAAACATTCATGTTAAAGGCCTTCGATATGGATAATACTATTTCGCTTTCATATATGCTTTCGAATTTTGAGTGACCATGCATGAAGGGTACATCGTATTATTAATGTCTTATCCACGTACAGCTTTAGCCAGCTTTTCAAGAATTTATCCTTGAGGTAGAATCTTACGTGCTCCAACAGCTTTACCTCTAGGCTCAGCGGTTGCCTTTTCTTTTACCTCATAATTTTAGTCTTTAGGTGACTGTTCATAATCTTTTTATCCCCAAATAGCTAATTATTGCCTGACTATGATCATGATGACAAGCTCTAAGAAATAAAGGAAAAAACAGAAGGGAAATGGAAGAAATGAAGAAACATCGTCGTCATTTCCTCTCTGTATGACAATTTCTAACTCAAGACTCCTTAGCAAGAGCAAGTAAGAGATGGATTAATTGTGACCATCCATCCCCAGGAAAAGACACAGATATTCAACTTTCTTTAAAACCCGATCTTGATCTCTGTTCCATGGAAATACTTGGATGCAGATGCATTCACAATTGATAATCAATTTCGTCGACGAAAATGTGGTAGAAGAAGAGTTGGGTGTCCAAACTGAGGAGAGTTTTGTTTTTACTCACCTTGAGTTACCTATTTGAACGCCTAAGAACTTCAAAAAGACCACAGCAGCTCTTCCAAGATGTAGGTTGCATAATTCGCTGATTCATAGAGACAACATACTGCAAAGAATAGCAATATCGAATCAGCGAAACAAACTTTTAACAGGGTCAAAAAAATAGTGGTCTTTTGCAGCAAACAGTCATCAGATTAGTAAAACTCATATGTACTAACAGGGTTTCCAGTATTTGCAGGTGAAGAATCAGTGCCTCCAACGACAGTAGTACTCTCAGTGGTTGGTGGCAATGATTTTTTCACAGGTTCGTCTCTAGCAACAACAGATGCCTCCTCTGTTTTCTCCTCAACGGAAGCTGCTGCATTTGCTACATCCGTTACCTTTGACTCTACCTCTGTCAGATATTTTGGAACCGCATAATCACGTTTTTCATTGGCAGATGGTTCAACTTTTTCCTCGGTTACTTCTGTCACAGTATGTCCTGCAACTGGAGTGAAGTCAGGGTTCTCCGCAGAAGAAGGAACAATTGTTTCGTTGGCTGCATTTGACACCACCTCAGACACATCTGAAGTTGCAGGTGGTAATGGTGTTGAATCCATCATTAAATCTGTTGCAACTACTGGAGTTGGATTTTCTTTAGGAATCTCCACTTCTTCTTTTCTTTCTACTTCCTTGACTTGAGACTCCTCTGACAGAGCTTCCGCACCTTGGACCAAGTCTTCTACAAAAGTTCCTGGAAGTGAAGCTGATTCTTCAACAATGTTAGAAACTTCGCTGTCCAGCTTCTTTACAGTTGATTCCTCCGCCTGTGGATTCTTGTCTTCAGTTTTTTCCTTTTCTACTGAACAACCATCATGATCAGCCTCTTTCACAGACCTGGAATTGCCATCAATATCAATTTGTTTGACTGATTCATCTTCAAGTTTGAACTCCTCGACGTCCTTGGCAATTTTCTTGGTATCTTCTTCCTCTAGTTCCACCATCTGCGACTCCTCAACTTTCCCATTTGATGGTTCCTCCATGATTTGCAGAAACTATTCCTTGCAGGAATAAAGAATCTCTTCTTTTTCACTCTTTTCTATTTCTTAGACAGACCTGGGAACAACTTCAGAGAATGAGGTTCAGTTTTTCAGCATCTGAACTGGATGGAATCCGCGCGTGATTGCAGACCAAGAGTAGCTGCTTCGGGTAATCTTTCGAGAGGAGGAAAAAAGCACGAAGAAAGAAGCAAGTCAAACAAAGAGAAAGATCCAAGGGAGAAACAACAAACAATAATATGAACCACGAAAACTGAAGTGATAAAGAGATTAACCTGGAAGAGTAGGTGAAAGAGAATGGGAGATGTTTAAGTGTAAGAATATATATATATGTACACATACGTATTTTCATAAGCATGTGAACATGATTGGACATGGTGGCAACGAAGGAATGAGGTCGCTTTTGACTGGTAGTTAGTTCATGGTAGTTTTGGCTTTGGAGTTTGAGGAAAGTAGAGACTGGTAGCTATATGGTCACTTAATGTTAGGTAGGCGTTTTCGACACTCGTTTACATTGGGCCTTAAGTTGCCGCCTTTTTTACACAACACTCGGAAGTTGGGGAGGAGAAATTGTTAAATTCTAGGAAAAATATTTAACAAGGGCGTATATATAAGAGTGATAATGTATGAAGGATCTTTTCAAAAAGTATTCAGTACTCTTTTTTTAATATATAAATAACATTTTCTTCAAAATAAAAATTTTATGTGACTAAAGATTCAAATCATGTCATTCTTGTTTATTTATGATAATCTATGACATGCTTTTTATTAGTTTATTTATAATATATTGTGTTTGTCCGCATGTATATATGAAAGAGCATGTTAAAATAATAAATGATCTATTTAGTATATCTTATCTATAAAATTTAAGCTTTTAAATTGAATGGTTTTTAATGTAATATAGAGTTAAGTTTGTATTTTTATAATCATAAATTTTTAGTTAAGTGTGTTAAAATTTCATTGTTTTAAATATGTTATGTCAACAATTATACATATTGAAATTATCTTTCTAATGATCAATTCTTATCCATCAACTCAAGCTTTTAGGTTAAATGACATCATTCTTATATATAAGCATTCCTTAATTATTTTTTAATTGATGTAATAATTCTAACAATTTAACAATTATAATACAATCAGTCAAAAAATAAAAATTGCCTTATAAAAGAAAAAGAAAAGTTTCCAATCATAATAACATAAAAAGTTCCTTAATCTATTAAGGGTTTTTTAAGTGGTGACGTTATTTATGAAATTCTTATTATAATTGGAATTATATATTCTAAAACTACCTTTTGTTTAGGGTTAGCAAAACTTGCCCATTATGGCCAAAAGTCAATAAACTCGATTCAAGTTGACCGAGTTTCGGGTCGAGTTAGAGTTTTTTTTCTTCCAAAAGAAGCCAAAATTTTAAATGAAACAACGATGTTTTGAGTAAAGCAATGTCGTATTTAATTTTTAAATTTTTAAAATATATTTAATGAGGTCTGATTAGACTTTGAGTTACCTAAGCCAGATCGAAAGCTTCGAGTTTGATCAAGCTTCAAATTAGGCTTAGGTCTAACCCAGATTTTTGAGCCGGGTTTGGGTCTATCCCGGTATGAACCTGACCTGACCTATTGCTAAGATTTCATGGACTTAGCTCATTTGCCAACGACATTGAGAAGCCCCTATGTATAGACAAAACTATAGCCAAAAAGAAGGGTATTAGGTTTGCATGTATATGTGTAAGTGCAAGGTTGGTTCAGGATTATGAAGATGCTACAAGGGTAACATACACTTTGAAACCTTCTTTTAACACAAATGGAAACAATGGATACCTACTGGCAAACACTTTGTTAAAGGGGATTTTGAAAAGCTAATGAGTAAGAAATCTAAGCAACTAAATCAAAACTTGGTGAAAAAGTACCTTTGGTTGGGTCATACACCTAAGAAGATAAGCCACCTCAAGGAAGCTGCAGTATCCCTCACTTAGACCCATACTGCCTTTACTGCAGACATTAATGGGGAAGAAACTAAGTTGAGCATCACAAAAACTTGTAGCTCCTCTACTAAGGAGTAGTCCCAAAAAGAGTTCTAGACTAGTAAAAAGGAGGAAATCTGGTAGAAGAAATAAGGGTAAGGACCCTACCACATCCCCTTCTAAATAATGTCTGTCATTCATAGAATTTGAGGGACATTAATTGCCCCAACAAGCTATCAACATTGTGAGATTTTGTCATAAATAACAATTATGTTTTGTTAGGGTCTATTAGAAACTAAATTAAAGTAGGAAAACATTTTGAAGCTCAAAGCTATGGGAAGCTATTAGACATCCCTATCTAATCACTAATATCACTTTTTGGGTATAGTTATTGTGGCCATCAACCCTAACAAAGTTTTAGTCAATCTGGTAAGCTTATCAAACTAGATGAGGCACCTAAAATTTATCTCAATCCAGATGAATTGCACACTATATGTTACATTTATATTTATGCCTCTAGCTTTATTTTCCAAAGGAGAGACTTATGGTAGAAACTAAAGGTTACAACCTACTGTACAAGGGCCATGATTACTTCTTAGAGACTTTAATGCAATTTTTCATAGGAACATAGTAGATGGGTATACAAGCCAAAGAACATTCAACACTGACCTAAAATAATGTGTCCAAGATATTGGGGTTACTAATTTCAAGATAAAGGGTTGGTTCTATAATCATAATATTTTTTGGATGTGAAGGGAGAAACTAGACATAGCTCTAGTAAATGAAGAATGGTTCCCTGATAGCAAAGCAACCTTTGAAGCACAATGAATTTTTAACCACTGTCCCATTCTCATTAAAAACTAGGATGTTCTCAGAATCCTAAAACAACCCTTCAGTTTAACAACCATCAAGTAGAAGAAGAAAGGCATCAAGAGGCCATTCAAAAAGGTATCCAACTAAGGATTTCAGGTAGTAAGTTGTTCATATATATATGTCAAGAGTATCCAAAGTATCAAGAATGAGATTAAAAAAAACTGAACATCAAAAGATATAACACTTTTGAACAAGTTGAAGCAATTAAAGCTAAAATAGACAATGCTTAATCCTTTTTCTACCTCAACCCTGACAACCCTAAGCTTATAGAAGATGAAAAAGCAGTAGTCAAGGCCTATCTCAGAGCCGTGGATATTCATAATTCTATCACGAAATAGAGGACTATAATCTAATAGATTCAAAATGGTGATAAAAACACTAGATTCTTCCACAGTTTTGACAACGCAAGGAACAATTCGATTAAAATTTTTTCCCTAAAAAGAGTCAACAATACTTTAACTACCACACAATTCTTAAAGAAAAGGCCTTTTGCCACTTTAAAAATACACTTGGGACATAAGATGCTAGTAGTTCCACAATAACTTTACTCAAATCTTTAATCAGGGATACCATTAGTGAGGAACTCAAAACTTCCTTATGATGCCCTGTGTCCCCACTAGAAAATTGGAAACATAATCTTGAGTTTGGACCTATGAAAGTCCTGGGCCCTGATGGATTTAACGGATGCCTTTTTCATAGGTCATACCCTATGATCATGTATATAGTGTTGGAGGCTATCTAGGGATTCTTGAGAGTGGGAAAATGTTAAGGGAAGTCAATAAGACAAATATTTGTCTAATATCAAAGAAGCCTAACCTTGACTGCCTTACTAGTTTTAGACCCATCTCCTGTTGTAACTTCATCTACATGGAAATCTCTAAAACACTTGCTACTAGAATGAAAAACGCTTTTTATAACTTGATAGGAGAGTCCTGGGTAATTTTCTAGAAGGGAGACTAATTTGGGACAACATACTTCTAGTTGAAGAACTCCTTAAAGACTATGCCAAAGCCAACTCCTATAAGAATTATGCCTTAAAAGGTGGATTTTAATAAGACATTTGACTCCTTAAGCTAGGAATTTACCTTACAATTACTTCAAGTCTTTCAGATAAATTCTGTAATTGGATCAAGAAATCTATCATCACTACCACCTCCTTCAGTGAGATACGGAAACCTTCTTTCGCCCTATCTTTTTATTCTATGTAAGCATTCTCTAGAATTCTTTAATGTGAACTTGCTATAAATCACTAGTATATTCACAACATAACAATTACAAGCTACATCCAAAACTATAACTACATACAAAATTTCAAACAATTCCACACTCAATTATACATAAATAATCCTCAAAACCTAAAATGAATCACTATACCTATCATCACATTGACACGCAAATTTCACATCTCTAAACCATTTTTAACCAAATTAAAGCATGAAAATGATAATTAATCATACAAAAATAATTAATAACAATTAAAAATAGATCCTTGAAAACTTTTTTCTTTTTGAAAAACATGTTACTTGTCCTAATGTCCCTAAAAGTTATTGGCAAACGTTATGTTAGGTATGAATAATGATTGAAAGTACAAGAAATATATAAGTGGAATTAGACACAAAGGGATAATTGAAAGTACAAGAAATTCTTGGAAAAAGTTTGAAGTACTAGCGGGGCAGACGATAATTTACCCTACTCGTTTTATTGATTTTGGTGAAAGAATAAAGAATGAAACAATGCGGCCATAAGAATGAACAATGCGGCCATTTAGCTACACAACTTAATTAGAAATGGAATCAATCTTAAATGAATCACGGGTTAGAGAAATCTTGATCGCCTACACTCAGTTGGGAGACCCTGAGCAAATCGCTTGAGGTCTGTGCAGTAGTTGTAAATCATGTACTTGTTTTGAACCCATCGGAGTCTGTTCCTGCCTGAGGCGTCCAGTGCTTGGAATTGCCATGCACTGTCCTGTAAGGAGTTTGTGGAGACTGAGTTGCAAGA
>JANZLC010056483.1:0-14461 GCA_026413385.1 Erythroxylum gracilipes
AAATCTCTCCATACTCTTACATGCAATTATCACTCATCCTCTACATACAAAAACAAGGTATGGACATGAATTATCATCATTTAAGACACATGCCTAAGCCTTTCGCAACAAGATTCAATCATTAACTCTTCATCATGAAAATCTTAATTAGCCATATATAAATATCCATTCAATCCCAATTCCAATAAAGTACACTTGTCAAAAACTCATATAGCCATATATCCAAAATTCCAATATTTGACAATAAATTCTACTGCCTGCTCTCACTCGGTCTGCCACTTGGCATTTTTCCTAGTCCAAACTTTACCCAGAAAAATTTCAAGAAAATTTCCTAAAATTCTCCAAAAATACAAAATTAACAATTTCGTTTTGTAAATCAATTTCCAATAACCATAACTCACGATTCTCAAACAATCACATTTATTACCAATTATACCCGGAAAATGTCAATTGAGTGCATGATCAATGATTTTAATGTGAGCAATAATCCAATTCATCAATGTGTATCCAAAAATGATGCAGTTTTATCATAATCTCGCTTAAGGCCACATGTACCAAATTTAAAATGATCACAAATATGATTTACTAAAGTTTCCCAGAGGATGTCCGTTAAACGGACTTGCATGTCTGTTAAACGGACATAGGCTAGCCAAGCAATCCAAATTCATCCGAGAAGGTCCGTTAAACGAACCTGTATGTCCGTTAAACAGACATGAATCGACTAAAGTGTTCCAATTCTCCCGAGAAGGTCCGTTAAATGGACCTGCATGTCTATTAAACAGACACGAGCCATCCAAATTGTTCAATTCACCTGAAGCTGTCCGTTAAATGGACTCCCATGTTCGTTTGACGGACACACAATCCGCACACCCTCTTCAAGGTCTTTTGGCTCACGTGCACCAAATTTTAGAGTTCTAACCCTTAGTAGGGGAATAGGATATTACAAAAACACGAGTTAATTTACTCACAAATAAAAGATTGAATTCAAAGGATGGAATAAATAAAACACCCCTTAGTTTTATGTTCGAGGATAAAGTAAGGTATCCTCGAGAGTCAATCTCCAAATGACTGCCATTTAGGAGTCACACAAGTGAAGCATCTTTTATAACCTCAATGTTTGAGAGACAATTTCGATTAAAAATCATATGTTTTGTACTTCACTATCAATAATCCAATTTAATGAATCAATAGTTGCCTTACTAGTGACATTTTTCATACTTTTTGATTTCTCACGCAGAGACATCAAGTAGTCATATTGCTCCTGAATCATGTACAAACTCTTTTCTCAGTCTCCTACATTGCTTGTTGACATTTGATTGACTAAATGGGCTTGTTTTGGTGTCTCCCTTTTATTTTCAACCCTCTTCTTATTCCCTTTCCACCAATCAGGATAATCTTTACATTTGAAGAAAACATCTTAAAGATGTCTGATTTTTCCACAGTATGCGCAAAGCATGTTGGCTTGTTTAGGGACCTTGCTTGCTGTCCTGCACGAGTACATTTTGTTGCAAAGGTTGTAGCCTCAGGGGCCCTAGCAATAGCAACATTCAGTTGTTTTTCTTCTTTACTAACCAATGCATAGGCTTTGTTGATGCTTGGTAGAGGTTCCATATTTAACATGTTGGACCCCAAACTTTTTGTGAAAGATTAAAGTTATTGAATGACAATTTTGGTGATTAGTCACGAGTTAAGAACAAATGAATGAAGAATTTTTAAAGCAAGAAATGATAGACAAGAGTAAAGTAGATAATGAAAAATGTGGATAGATTCATGATTTTCTATGGTGTCTTTGATGGATAAGAGATTTTGAAATAAGTAAAATGAAAGCCAAAAATGAAGTTGAATTTGTGTAGTAAGTTGATGAAGATTATGTACATATATGTATGTTCTGTTATTAGTGCTCATGATTAGTCATAGATTATAGTTTTCTTTGTGGATGATACGGATATGAAATGAAGTTAAGAATGAAGAGTGTATAGAGTCAAAAAAAGGTGATTTTGGTATGAGTTATGTTGAGGAAAGATTCTGAAAGAAAAAGGTAGATGATCTAGAACATATTCACTGAGTATGCTTCAGTCTTTTAGCCACAACGTTTTCTTTATTTATCCAAACAATCGTATGAAGAAATCGAATTTCAGTTCAGTCTCAAAAGTTGTTATAAAGTTAAGAAATTGGTGCAGTATGTTGACTGAAAAATTCATCTTCAGAATTTAGGCGCAAATTTGGAATTCATATGGATAGAT
This sequence comes from Erythroxylum gracilipes, assembly GCA_026413385.1. Classification (NCBI taxonomy): domain Eukaryota; kingdom Viridiplantae; phylum Streptophyta; class Magnoliopsida; order Malpighiales; family Erythroxylaceae; genus Erythroxylum; species Erythroxylum gracilipes. Next base: position 2,244 of record JANZLC010056483.1, read on the forward strand.
TCTAGCAAAGTTTCCTTCTAGAAAAATGTTGATCTTTCTTTTATCTTTCCAACGGTATATAGTATGGAAATTTTGGACATTTGAGCTGAAAGTTATGCCCTTTTGATTGCTTTAGCATTAGACTTCATCTCATGTTTGACTTTTTCCGTCTCATTTTGACCATATTAGTTTGACTTTTTGAGTCTCAGTTTGACCGTCTCATTTTGCTTCCGTCTCAAAATGATGTCATCATTGTCTTAGTATAATGTCATCATCATTTCAGTTTGACTTTTTGCCTCTCATGTTTGACCGTCTCAGTTACTGTTCATTTCTTTCGTCTTAAAATGACATCCTATTTTATGTTCTATTTTTTAACTTTCATATAAAAGAATTGGCCTTTAAGATCTTCATAAAAGTTGTAGATATTGAAATTCTCTTTCAAACCATATAAAGAACTCCTTAATCCGATATCTGTATTGAAAGTTATGGAGATTTTTCCAATCTGTATCTTCTAATGATGTCATCATCGTCTCAAAATGATGTCATCATTGTCTGCTTTTTGTTTAACCTCTCAGATGAAAGAATTGACCTTTGATGTCTTCCTAAGAGTTGTATATATTGAAATTATCTTTCCAACCATATAAATAACATCTTAAAATGATCTTTGTATGGAAAGTTATGGAGATTTTCCCAATCTGTATCGTCTGATGATGTCATTATCGTCTCAAAATGATGTCATCATCTTCTACTTTTTGTTTGACCCCTCAGATGAAAGAATTGGCCTTTGAGATCTTCTTAATAGTTGTATCTCTTGAAAATTTCTTTCCAACCCTATAAAGAACACCTTAATCTGATGTTTGTAGGGAAAGTTATGGAGATTTTCCCAATCTGTATCGTCTAATGATGTCATCATCGTCTGCTTTTTCTTTGACCCCCAGATGAAAGAATTTACCTTTGAGGTCTCCATAAGTGTTGTATCTATTGAAATTATCTTTCCAACCATATAAATAACACCTTAATCCTATGCCTTTAGGGAAAGTTATGGAGATTTTCCCAATCTATATCATCTGATGATGTCATCATCATCTCAAAATGATATCATCATTGTCTGCTTTTTGTTTGACCCCACAGATGAAAGAATTGACCTTTGAGGTCTTCCTAAGTGTTGTAACTCTTGAAATTTGCTTACCAACCATATAAAGAACATCTTAATCCAATGTCTGTAGGAAAAGTTATGGATATTTTTCCAATCTGTATCGTCTGATGATGTCATCATCGTCCTAAAATGACAACATCATAGTCTGCTTTTTGTTTGACCCCTCAGATGAAAGAATTGGCCTTTGAGGTCTTTATAAGAGTTGTAGCTCTTGAAATTCTATTTCAAACCATATAACTAACACCTTAAACAGAAATTTATATAGAAAGGTATGGCTGTTTCCCCGAAACAGGTTCAGTATAATTGAGTTCATAAATATGGTTTCTTCTTTTGACTATAACTTCTTCTTTAGACCTCCGAATGACTTAATTCTTGAACCATTGGATTTGTAAGATTTTTCTATACATCTCCTCCAAAAATAGAATCTATCTGAATTGAAATGAGAAAGATTAACTGAAAAGCATGGGATGGGTACAGTTAATGTGCAGTATTATGAACTGGTGTTATTCTACGAAATACACTTCAGTATTTTGATGATATCGTGGTCTGTAGAAATCCAAATGAGATGATTTCTGATTTGTGGTAAACTAGAGCCATGGATCGACAAAGTATCTGAAGGAAGTGAACTGTAATTCAGTCCCTAAGACTTTCAAGTTTCGGATGGAAGTTGTGCATAGTATATATTGTTATGGACAAGACCAGCCCAAAAATATTTGAAATATATCTTTTAAATCACAAAACCAGATCGAATGATATTGAAGGCTTTAGAAACTTAATACACTGGGGTACATTTCTCTGAAAGAAAGTGTTATGTCAGAATGTTCAAGGATATTTTTGGCAAGTCACTTAAGTTTAAAAGAACATAAGCTTATAAGAAAGGATAAAATGGACTTTTTGGACTCATTAATGGCAAAATTGGAAAAAGAAGTGTTATCTTCCTTATAAATGGTGAAGATTCTAGAGAAAGAAAATGTGTGGATGAGAGGGAAGTGTCATGAAGAGAGAGAAAGAATGAAAGAGAGAAAGAATAGAAAATAGGCTAAGGTTTTAATTTCCTTAGCCTTCAAGAGAGATTTTGGGGTTGTTCAAGAAGAGAAAAGGTAGAGGAAGAGAAGAGCTTCTATTTGAGGTTTTCTTTAAATCAAAGAAATTTTCAGGTTTTATTTGCAACATAAGTGGTGCATTATTGTTCATGAATGATTTGTGTGATGATTTATGAAAAAGTCTTTACAAATGATTCTTTTGAAAAAGATGCATGTTTATAAAATCATGTTTCAAGAATGGTTTTCAAGATATACTTCAAGTATATGAAAAAGCAAGTTTTCAAGAGAATGCGTCTTTTTGGGCATCAAGCTTACAAGATTATGAAATATGTGTTATGTGGGTTTGTAGTAATCCCCTAAGTTATGTCACGTGCACGTAGACCATGTTAAAGGCTTCTTCCGCCTGCCCGCTAGTGGCATGGAGCTCCTACATGGACTCTCATAAGTTCACGGCTACGCAAGACCATTATATGGGAATGCGTAGTACGTTCTGTTTTGGATCCACCCAAACCATTTGATATGTTTATGTGTTCATGACAAGTGGATGTAAGTGATGCATTCATGATTCGGATACGCATGAAATTTGGCATTGAAAATGAGTTATAACTATTTTGGCTAGAAGCCTAACAAATAAGTGTTGTATGAACTCAATGAAAGTTTTTTAAGACGAGTAAAATGTTTTCAAAAGTTTTTTTTATCTTTTTATTATAAACTGTTCCCACGAGCTGTTAAGCTCAGCCCCCCTCTCTGTCCCATCCTCAGGTTATAGCTAGAAGATCAAGTATTCGAGAACCTAAAGGAGTTGTTTCATTTTCTATTTTTGTATTTCTTTGTAATAAGCCTTTGGTGTGGCTTTTGGTATGTAAGCAAAGTATTCAAACTCTTTTTCTTAAAGAAATAGAATGAGAGATTTAAGTAGTTCAGTTATGAGTTGTTTGTATAATTATATTATTTCTCTCGTAATGTGGTATCAAAGCCAAGAAGATAAATCGACGATGGTTAAAGAGATTACAAGGAACCACATTTTAGTATGACGGTATTTTGTTAAGAGTTGGATTCTAAAAGCGGGATCCAACATGAGTGGTATCAAAGCAAGTTAAGTTTGAAGAGTTGGGTTTCAGAAACGGGACCCAACATCAGTTTCCTGCAAAGTCTCTTCCTTCAATATATACAAATTTGCAGTTATCTTTTCTCCTTTCATAAGAACAAACACTCCTTTTATTATTTTAATGATCTCATTCTCACAATCAATCTTACATCCAATATCATTTAGTTGTCCTACAGATAATAGGTTCTTCTTTAAGCCCTCCATATGTCACACATCTTGAATAGTACAAATTGTACCATCATACATCTTCGGCTTGATGGTTCCAATGCCAACGATCTTTAAGGCATAATCACTGCAACTGTACATAAATCCTTCAGAGATAGGTTCATAATGATGGAACCATTCTCTTCGAGAGGTCATATGAAATGTAGCTCTTGACTCAAGAAGCCATACTTCAGCAAATCTTTTCCTACCTTCATTAGTTGTTGCTGCTTCACAATATAGAGCATCACTGTCATCAGAACAATTTGGCACATTTCCTTAAGGATTGGAATTTTTCTTTAAATTCCAACAATCTTTCTTTAGGTGACCTATCTTGCCACAATTGTAGCATTTTAAATTCTTCTTAATTTTTTATTTTTATCAACCATGATTATGGCTTGTAGATTGACCTCATTCTATTCGTCTCCCTCTCATCACTGTTAAGGCCTCCACATTTTGTGAACTTGCCTGCCTGTCTTCCTTATTCTTATGTCAAATTTTCTTTTCTAGGACAACAATTGCAACATCATCGAAGACTAGATCATTCATAAGGATATTATTTGTTAAGTTGATGATGAGTTGATCATATGAATAAGGTAAACTTTGAAGTATAAGCTCAGCACATTCATTTGACTCTATTTTACAACCCAACGAAGCGAGTTGACAAAATAGAGTATTTAAGGTATTGATGTGCTCTGTCACCAAAGTGGATTCCTCTATACAAAGAGTATAGAGTTCCCTCTTACGAAAAAATTTGTTGTGCAAAGATTTGGCCTCATACAATTTTATGAGATGATCTCAAATCTCCTTTGTCGTCTTCTTGCCTTCTATGCTTGAAAACACTCATCAGTTTGTGCCAGATAAAGATTTGCAATAGAATTCCTATCCATCATTTGTATTTTCAGTTGGCCTTTCACTTATAACTGCTAAACAATTATCTTTTCCCAAGATAGCCTTCATTTTCAACTTTCATAGTGAGAAATTACTCCCGTTGAAATTTTCTCTCTCAAATTTTGTCACCATTGCTTCCATTACAAACTTCTTTGATAATAATCAGCTCCCACTATTTTACATGAATAGTAACGGTACACGTGAATAGTAATTATATATGTAAATAATGATCGTACACGTAAATAGTAATAGTACACGTGAATAGTGCCCAGTATCTTCAAATAATGATCTAACTTATTTTCTAATGTGGAGGATCCACTATTCAGTGGGAACCACAGAGCATACAATAAGTAGACCTATACACCCAAACCGGACTCTAATATCACTTGTTGAAAAAATTAACCGAATTAGAGCAGGATCATAGCAAACAAATTTGAGATAATTAAGTACACAAATTATAAATGGAAAACCCTTTAAATGAATTAGGGTAAAAACTATGGGCAAGTAGAAAAGTTTCCCTATAAGAAATAATAGTAGTTATAACATCTTTATATTAACATCTTTATATTTTATACAAGAAATATGATAAACACTCTCTATTGACCCTCACTAAGTGATACAGAGATTTTTTTTGGTAAATCAGTAAAATTTTATAAATAATAAGAAGTTATGTACAACTAGAGATTGCCTAAGCTGCAATCTCTTATCTAAACCAGAAGCCTAACTCACAAGCAAGCATAAAGAGCCCTACAAATGTTCCCCATCATCATGCAAACCACCATATCAAGCCAAGCCATTACTACACTACGATGGTCATATCGGGACCATCTTGCCAGTAACACACCTTCATTCAACATACTCATTTATCATATCAACCAATCCAGCCTCCCTACTAATCCTTAACCTGAGAACAATACATCATAATTTGATTCTTCACCTTTCCAGAGCAATGCAGAATCTTTTTAGTGTTGGATTCCAAAGTGATGAGATAGGAGAAAGATTAACTGTACACCACCTTCCATTGAAACTCGTTCTAGTCTTCCTTCTTTTCCAAGCAACATCTGTGGGTTAGAGGCTCTTTAACTTTTATTCGAAGGAGATCCCCTTATAGCTTTAGTCACCATGTTTCCATAATCGAAGTTTAGTGGAGATTAAGGCTTTCCCTTCATCCTATGTTTCTCCTTTTGTAGCAATCAAGTAGGGATTGGGATTGCCCTCTCTTTTCCCTAACCTAGACTTGGAGTCAAACCTACAGACATTTCATTAGAAATATAAAACACATACATTTTACCTTCTCTCAGTGTTTGAGCTAGGTGTTCCATAACTTGAAAGATCACTCTTGTGTTGAAGCTCCCTATGTCCAAGGCTTCATCTTTGAAGGTTCGCAAGTTTCTTTCAATCCACAGGTTATACACAATAATAGAAAGGATAATGAAGAAGGTATTTATGTCACAGTTTCTTCAGGTAGGTGACTGGTTAACCCATATTAAAATGGATTGAAGATTTATCAGGTAAGGTAGGTGTATTTGGAAGTGGTTTAGACTGTTTAACCAAACTGTTTTAGAGAAATGACATTCAAAGAATAAATGTTTAATAGTCTTCAAGTCTAAAACACACAAGGAGCACCGATTTGGGGTCTGGAGGTAAAGAAGTTTGTCCCTTGTCTGCAATTTATTCAGGAAGGCTAACCATAGGATGAAGGAACACCTAGGACTATTCCTTTTATGCCATACTAGTTTATACCAAAGAATTATCTGATTTGGAGGTCTAATGAAAGTGTATGCAGAAGCATTTGTATACTTCTTCGAAGGGCTAGCTAGCCATTCTAAACTATCCTCTCTTGAAGAATCTGGATGGTATAGTAAAGGTTTTAGGTTACGAATAGTCCCAACTGTTGTCTCCTGCTAGCGCCGTTCATTATTCCTGATTACTTCAGACACTCTTATAGTCATAGGAAGCTCCGACCCATTGATCACCCTAGGAGTAGAGTGAGCCATCAAGATACCTCTCGGATGCCAAAGATCCTGCCATAAGAAAGTAGAGTTTCCATTTCCTATTCTAAATCTGAATTGGTTCTCAATTTGATTCCTAACATACAAAATCTTCCTCCAACTCTACGAACTACAATTTTTAGGAGAGGTACTCTAGAAATTTTTCCTTTTCAGAATAATTGTGTGAACCCACCTGACCCACAAAGCTTCCTTATCATTAAAGAGAAACCAAACTCTTTTCCCTATCAACAAGTTATTCTAAGTAGACAAGTGTTTAAAACCTAGACCACCATCTTTTTTTTATCTACAAATGTCATTCCATTTTACCTTAGCATAAGCTTTTTTCTCCACCTTTCCCGACCACAAAAAATTCCTAAGTTTTGTCTCTATTTCCTTAATAATGGATATTGGGAGAATGAAGTGGCTAGACCAATAAACCTGAATGGTGGAAAGGATCGAAATAACTAATTGCAATCTACCCGCATAAAAGAGATTTTTATGTGTCCATTTGTTGACTCCGGAGTCAATTTTTTCCAACAAGGATAAACAGTCCCCCCTAGACAACCAACCTATTAGAAGAGGAACTCCTAGTTATCGAATGGGAAGCTGACCTCTTTTAAGACCTAACATGATTTCTATTTGGTGGGTCATTTGGTCCATATCTGGAGAAACAAAGAAATGACTCTTGAACAGGTTCATTACTATGGCAGAAAATTTGGAAAAGGTTCTTAAGCAATCAAGTAAGGTATGGGCCGAGGCCAAGTCACCATGACAAAACATTAAGAGGTCATCAGCAAACAATAGATGGGTGAGTTTAAGGGCTTTACATCTCCAGTGGTATTTAAAGGAATTACTGCCTTCTATGCAAGCATTCAGGCTCCTTGAGAATACCTCCATACAATAATAAAGAGAAAAGGAGATAAAGGGTCCTCTTGTCTTAAGTCTGACTTACCTGGAAAGAATTTTGTGGGGGATCCATTGATCAAAATAGCATATGTAGGTGAGGTAATACACTCTCTTATCCAATCAATGAACTTGAGAGGACAACCTATAGCTACTAGCACATTCAATAGGAAATCCCAATGGATTGAATCATATGCTTTTTGTAAATCCACCTTGAAAGCACATCTCCTATAATTATTGGCAAGATGGTAATTCTTGAAGATCTCTTGGGCCAACAAGATATTATCCCCTATTCGACGGTTCTTAATGAATGCACTTTGGTTTGGGCTGATGATGTAAGGGAGTACTTCTCTAAGCCTGTTAGCCATGATTTTTGCAATCACCTTATAAATAAAGTTATAGAGATTTGGATATGAAGAATGGGGTTTTCTGAGAAGGGATGCTTTGCAAATGAAATGGGGAGGCCTATTTATAGGTCTCCCTCACACGGTTTTGGGCAACTAAAAATTAGTTATCCAAGCTGCCATTTAATTTCCAACCTCCTTTGCCTCCTCCCTTTTTAATTATAGTAGCCGTAATTGTTTACCACCTATCATTCCAACAACTTTTAGGTTAAAGTTGGGTTAAATTCTAACATAGATATGTCAGATAGCTATTTAGACACCGTATAGAATAGTTACCTATATAATAGTTTCGATTAAAATGATTTGATAAAAGTCTAATGATTTTTTTAAAATTTCAAATACAATAAGATTTATGTAGTTTAGAATAAAAATAAATTTAAATAGATACAAAGATAGGAAAGATTTGTATCCTTTACCAAGAACTATCTTTTCCCCAAAGTATATATAATAGTCTTTCGATGCCATCACTATTCGATCATCACTAATATTCACATGATAGAAAATTTTAAGTATATAAATAAACACAAAATCTTTTTATTTTCATATCCATCAATAATCAATCAATTTATTTACTTGAATTTAATTTTCTTTTTAGTAGAAATTATCCCTTTTATTTATTTGTGTTATGTTAAATGATAATCATCAATTAGTTTAATTGATTTTTATCTAGATAATGTCAAGATATTAACATATAACAATCAAAAGTTCACACCTCAAATTCATCAAGTATATTCTAACTCAAACCTAGAAGTAGTCATTAGTTACATGTCTTAATCAGTAAAAAGTCAAACTCATATGCTAGAAACCTTCCCCACATTGTCATATATCTGTTAGCAATATATGATATATCTCGGTCATATATTTGTTAGGAATATATGATGCCTCGATTAATGAATTAATCCTTTAGTAGATTTTGCGTGATGTACCATAGGTCATATTTCTCATTTTAATCTTCTTTCATCTTAGTTATTTCATCGTGTCATAAATATTCTCTCACTAAGAGTCGGCATCTCTAAAAACAAAATTTTCTTATGTGAGTTACCATTCAACAATGACCTTCTTTTGTTCTAAATTACATTAAATTAAATTAAATTTACTTTTCTATAATTGTCTCATAAAATCATATAAAAAATAATCTTATAGTAATATTTTAAAGTAACATATCTTAAACTTAATTCTTAAGAATTATATAAGAGTCCTAAGAGTATATTACAAGACTCACGTAACTTCTAGAGTCTCACACAATGTAAATTTTAAGGATATATTATGTAACCTTTAGGGTCTCATATATTTCGATTTAGAATAATTTCTTAATTTTTGTAATACTACATTAAAGATTATTCATGGAGATCAGATAAAGACTTTTATTATTATTTAATTTTAACATATCAAAGATACAATCACGTTGAATTTCTTAAATAAAAAATTATATTTAATTTTATCAAGGAATAAATAGATTAAAATTTAAATAATTTATATATAAGGAGTAACAATATTTTTAATGTAAAATTTCAATACTTTATGTCTTATATGTGTGTGTGTGTGTACTAATTCTAATAATTTATTTCCTATAATATGAAACTTATCTTAAACTTTTTAACATATAAATATTGAAGTATCAACAAGGAAGAGAATAAATATTTTGATTTTTCATAATGTATTTATATAAAATATAAAGATAAAAAGTTCATTGTTCTTCATACACTTGTCCAAATTTCGAATATAAAAAACAAAAAGTGGTTTTCACCCTCATCAATGAGTCAAATCTTGTAATACTTTATTTTTAGTTAGTTTTAATAATTATATGAAGAGTCTTTTCTAAAATTCACAATTTTTTGTATGACTAAAACATCAGTGATTGCAAAATCACTTGTTTTGAACCTTGTCTTCTTTTCTGTACACATAAAGGAATGAGAATATCATAGATAAGTTTGTTGAGTTTTTTCTAGCACTATGTCAATATGAGTTGAATTAATAACTCTTCGTGGGAAAGTTCCAGTTGTTTTAACTTTTAATTTAAAGATAAACTTGCTAATAACTACTTATTAGAGTTGGACAAAATGGTTTATTATATTATAAGCTTTATTACCATAAAATTAGGTAGCTACAAAATTGTTCTAAAGAGTATCTCTATTTTTAAACTTTAAAAAAAAACATTTTTATGGATAGGAAACTCATCACTGAAAATATTAAAATATGCGGGCCAATATTTTTTATTTATTTATGTAAAAACTATACTATCTATTTCATAAAAATGTGTTCTCGATTCCTACCCAAGAAAATAAAACATAAGAACAAGCTAATATAGCGGAAGACAAACTTCACTTTCTCCACCAGTTTCCGACCCATGGTTTTTTTTTTCAGTGTTATAAAATAAAAAAGGAGGCAGTCAAAAGAGCAGAATTTCAAGCCAATTCTTCCATAGTCACCAACCTTAATTAGTTGGTTAAACTAAGGATTGGTCCTATATGACGCATGGAGTCCCTATCTCGACAACAAATTTTATTTTTTGTACCGATCTAAGTAGTCAAATGAATCAAATGATGAGTAGTTTCTTTCAGGCTCTGTTTGGTTGAAGGGTTAGGAACGAAAGGGAATAGAACGTAATACACTTCTATTGTATGTTTGAGAGTTTCATAATGGAAATGAATGAAATGGGATAAATCACATAAAATAAAGTAAAATATATTAAATAATTAATATTAATATTTTTATATAATTAATAATAAAATAATAAACTTCCTGCAACTACCATTTTAATATAAGGGGTATAAAAATCATTTATTATACATTACATTCTATTTTATCTATCTTTCAAAAACATTTCACTACATTACATTGTGAATCCTTTTATTCCTCCTAAATAACTTTTCATTATATTACATTATATTTTATTATAAACCATTCTGTTATATTTTATTCTGTTTCATTTCATTCTATTAATTAATATCCAACCAAATAGTACCATAAGTGTTGTTACATTTCGAAAAATCTTGTCAAAAAGCACTCTCTTGTGCTCGGTTCCAGACTTTGAGGAAGCCCCACTCAGCCTCCGCCCTCTGAATCTATGTAGTAAAATAGTAGTTTTATATCAATTATTTTTTAGTAGACCTTGTAGGCGACAAACAGCATTGAAATGATTCTTTGTAATTTGCTAGGCTGTAGTACACGAGAATTGTTTCTTAATATATGTACATAAATATATTACGACAACGTGCGGAGGGTTTGGTGGCAAAGCCAAAAGGATCTTGCGCGTAGCCTGGGAATCCCAAAAGTTGAGGACTCATGGGATCTTTTCGTATGCTTAGATTTGTTGAATAAGTGGGATTTTAATTAATTTTGCCACGGAAAGAAAGTATGGTAGCCACTAGCATGTAACTGTGCATGCTGGCATGTATTTCAGTCAAGGACTAAAACAAGAGAGTTGCCTATTCGAGCAAGTCATACTTTCTTTCACGTCAACTGTAATTAAATCTTATCTTTTTTGTGGGTATTTAATTTTCATAGACGAGTAATTCTTTTTTTCTTCTTAGTTTTGAATAAAGATTATGAAAAATTTTGGATCTTATATAATTAAAAGGTAAACCTCATTTGATTTTTAGATAATAAGAATCACGTCAAATTATCAAATGTTCAAGATTCCACCATACTACAATTTCAAAACATCCAGTGATCATTACTCTTTGGGGTCCATTAGTATTAATATTTTAAAAACCGAGCCGAAAGTTAAATCTATAAAAACAAGAGGTTTAAGTTTTAAAAAGTTTAACCGGACAGATATAAAATCGACTAAAGATTAAATAAAATGAAAAATTTTAAAATATGATTAAAAAAATTATATTTATCTATCAAAGAATTTGAAGTTTAATTGAAAAATTGTTAAATAAAAAATAATTGATTTATTTTAGTTTATAAAAACTTATTAATTTATGAAACTTGACCGATTAATTAATAAATTATTCATATTTTAACAACAAAAGTTATTAAAGTAAATAAAATCGGAAAGTTAAAAATCGAATAAAAAAATTAAGCAGTTTAAAGTTTTTACGGTTAAATAAACCGAACCGATTGAGTTTTTCAATCATCGGTTTATATCTTATGACAAATAAAATCCATGATGAATATGAATGAACAAAGAAATAGAAAGATTAAATTTTACTGAGTTAGAACGTTTAGATGAGTTAAAAAATCGCTCATTTAATCGAAGGTCATCTTTGAATATGAGTACTTGCTAATTCTAGCTTGGAAAAGGACAACAAATTGACTTTTTGGCATAACGAATACACAACTCTAGGGTGCAACATTTTATATTGATTTGGAAGCCACTTTAGCGTTGGTTGATATAAACATACATAGAAAAACATTTTAGTAGATAAATCTAGTAAATCTAAGTAGATTTCTTATATTGATTTGGAAGCCACTTTAGCGTTGGTTGATATAATAAGTTGGTCAGAATATTTTTCTGTAAGAAATGGGAAGGCTTTAACTATCTCTAACCCGAACCACATTCGCATACAGTCATATCGTGGTTGCTCGTATATC
>JANZLC010056492.1:0-14461 GCA_026413385.1 Erythroxylum gracilipes
GTATGCTAGATGATGCCATGTGTAGATTTAGATTGCCATGTGTAAGTTGGATATGATTTGCCACAACACACCGTCATTATAGGGTATTTACCTGAATGCCCCTCCGGTATTTCGGGTATTTGCCTTATGGTGGCGGGATGTTGCAGATACTATCTATACTACTCAACTCAAAAACCTTTTTCTTAAACATCTCTAAGTTTTCATCAACTCACGTATAAACACGTATATATATTCATACATGCATAGTGAAGAAACAGAGCATATCACCTTTCCATATCTAATTCTCTACACTAATCCTATACATCATTTCATTACTACTTCAACTCCAAGAACCATTTCCACATCATCTGATTACTAACAATCCATCGAAAACCAAATAACACCATATCCACAATTTTCATCCTCTTAACACAGTGTTCAAGAATACAAATATACGTAAACGCCATGATCAGGCACTGACAATAAATTCATTAACTTTACTTCAAAAATCCACAACTCTAACAATTTTATTGACTACTTACTTGTTGAAGACTCCAAAAGCTTCAACTATCTTCAAGCGCTAACTCCATACAAAATTACGTAAACCACTGTGAACACTAACCAACTTCTGGTTTTCTTAAGGCAAAAGAAACACTTAGCAGTGGAGGAAGTGGTGAGGGATATAATAAAAAAAGCAAAGTTAACTCTCCGAAGGAGTTTTGATGAAAAACTTTGTGTATGGGAAGAAATTAGGAGAAGATGATAACAAGGAAAGAACTTAGGAAAAGAACAAGCCCCTTTTTAACTCTCAGATGACTCAAACTTACTTTTGACAAATAATAAAGGCAACTTTACACTCGTTACTTTCCTATGGTCTAAGCTCTAACCAAGTTTCTTTTGAACTAAACTCTTTAACTCCCATCTTTACAATCCAATTATCTCCAAATATCTTTTGATTTCTTATTCCTGTTTTTTTACAATACTTCATAAATTTCAAAAGTAACTCCTAAATTTACCAACGTTCACAAATACAATATTTCCAATATAGATAAATTCAAAATCCACTAAATTTCCAAAAATCCCAATTCAATTCAATTATACCCGGAATTATTCATGAATGCATGTACAATTATTTTCATGCGCAACAATTTCACTATTCACGTATATGTGGATGACATATTATGCATGAGCACGGAAATGCCTTTCTATACTCTCATTGATCACTCATATTTACTATTCTAAACTTCCTGTAGGTAACGGGATGTTACAAGATTACTACTATATCTTACAAGCTCAAGTATGATTAGTATGTGTCTTTACACACGCTTTCAACCAAATCCAAAAGAAAGTCACTTTTAAGTAATGAAAAGAATCTTTTGATATCTCCACGAAACTATGGATTTTGGACTATGGTATCCAAAAACGGATTCATTTGACATTGTGGGATATTGTGATGCAAATTATGCAGGTGATAAAGTTGATCGAAAAAGCATAAGCGGTCACTGTCAATTTCTTGGAGAATATCTAGTATCTTGGTCCTATAAGAAGCAAAATTGCACAATACTTGTCGGCAACTGAAGTTGAATACATAGCAACTGCTAGGTGTTGTACTCAAATCTTATAGATGAAGCATCAACTATAAGATTTTTCTCTAAACTTTTCTCATATTCATATATTATGTGATAATACTATTGTTACTAGCCTATCTAAAAATCATGTGCATCATTCTAGGACTAAGCATATAGAAGTCAAACATCATTTTCTTAAAAATTATGTTTTAGAAGGAACCATTGATCTTTTTCATATTAATATTGAAAATCAAGTAGCTAATGTTTTCACTAAGCTACTATCTGAAGATAGATTTTTGCATGTTAAGAAAAGAGCTTGGCATGTGCAAACTCTCTGATATTATTTCTACATGAATTCTCTCTGCCACTTTTCATTGCATTTCACAGGCTCCTTCTATTGTGTTTCCTTATAAACTCTCTCTCAGTCTCATAGGATCCTTCTAATTTTAGAAGGCTCATCTCGATTTAACAGAGCAGGGTACACGTGTCCTAAAAGGAAATGATTCATGGCGTCATTTTAGCTTTTAAAAATAAGCACGCAACTCTGACAAGCAGTTGTATGATATTGATAGAAGATACACAGATGATCACACTTCTTATATTAGCATATGATTATTCATCTTCACACGAGATCAACACTCAAGAATTTAAATATACGATAAATAGATATCTCTCTTCTAATCATCATATTTTTCTTAGAAGCATCACTTATTTTTTCTACATTCAAACTTTCTACATATTCTCAACTTTCTCTTTCTAATAATCTACAATGCACGAACCAAATCAAAAGGAGAAAAGAAAACTCCAACTTCCACTGATATTCATGGTGAAGCTCATGTTACTGAACCCATCTTCCCTAAGCAACAAGTATCAAAAGTACAATAGGTTATAAACAATGATGATTCAGATGAAGAACCTTCTCGGTTGATTAAAAAAACCACGAATTAGAGAAAGTCTTGCAAAGCGCCAAGAAAATATCTGAACAAAAAGAAACCATAGATACTGAAAAGGAAGAGGAACAAGAATCCAGAAAAAGAAAAAGGGAGAGATAAAGAAAGGAAAAGAACCTATGATTGAAGAAACTATAAAGAACCCTATCGTTAGAAATGAGTTGTTTCATGAAAAAATGAATCCCAAGAAAATAGAGCAAAGAAAATAAAGATATTTGTTCAAAAGGGAGGAAAAACGTCAATAATGGGAAAAATGCTTCAATCAGTGGAAGTTAAAGTTTGTTATAAAACACAGTTCAAGAAAAGAAAGGTGGTTGCTGGAAGAGTCTTGCCTCCTATAATGTTTGATAACGTAGGTATGCCTATCTCTCCTTACTTTGTTATATTTGGTTGGGAAAACTTCCTCAAATTAGATTAGACAGTGTGTGATGAGCTAGTCAGGGCATTCTACACACACATGAGAAAGGAAGTAATTGATGGAAAGCTAGTCATAGTCTCATGGGTGTGTGGAAGTGAAATTCTAATTTCTGAAGAGATTTTAGGAGATATACTGGACGTAGCTCCTATAGGGAGAACTGATTTTCCTCATCATAAATGGGATGTCAATGATCTGGATTTGGGAGAAATTGTTAAATTCATCTTCCTTAATGCTGAAAATGACCAAGATGGGAGACCTTGGAGTAGCAATTTGACTTACTATCACGATGTCTTGCATCGTTATCAGCTACTTCTATTTTCCCTAGGAGTAATGCTATTGAAAGATGCAATTTATTGGGCACTTATGTTGTGTATAATTTGCTGAAAGGAAACAAAATGAATCTCCTTACAATAATCTTAAGGTTTATAGTAGATAAAGGGAATCATAAGAATACAACTGGTTGTCTACCGTATGGGATGTTACTCATCAAGATTTTTCAACATTATGGAGTACCTTTTGCAAACTTTAGTTGTTATAATTCGGCTAATTTTCATCCTTCTATTCCATACCAATTTGGATATAAATTGTAAAACAATGTTTGGGTGGAAAAGAAATTTGAAAGAGAAGCAAAAATCCTAGGTTCTGCTCCAGATCAATGAGCCAATGTTCCTCCTCATGATGAAAATAGTGCAAGTATCCAATAACTGTTGAAGAACATTCAAAACAATCAAGAAAAATTTGAGACTAGATGGACAGTATCCAAAATCAGCTTCTTAATATGCAGATCCTGCTTAAAAAAATCTCTGAAACCCTCCATTAATTTTGTTGCTTTTTGCATTGCTCATTTGTATTTATGATATTATCTTGCATATCAATATATTATTTCACTTCTTTCCATTTCTTTTTTTGTGTTTTTGATAATGACAAAGGGGAGAGCTTATGTGGACATATTTTTTGCATATATATGATATGATTACTCGATACTAACTTGATTATATTTGTGATTGATTTTGCTGTGCAAATCTGTGATACATAATTGATGAGCTCCTTTTTTAAGAGGCAGGGTCCTTAGAATTATGTCGGAATATATAAAAGTCTCAGGTATCTTTCGAAATCATCCATTATTTTTTTTTAATTTTGAAAAATATATCTATTATTGCTTGTCATCATCAAAAAAGGGGAGATTATTGTCTCAAGGTTCATATTTAACGATTTTGATAATGACCTTATAATATTTCAAAATACAAATTGGATTTCTTTCCTTATATATAAACAACGGTATAATTCTTAAAAGAAATAAAATCATGGAATAATTGATTTTCTTCTTGCAAAAACCTTCTTTATAAACTTACATTATTAAAAAATGGTTTATTCGATAGGATCCTACTTATTATAAAGGTTATATATTAGTCCATGATTATTGGAAGATTTTTTGGCAAAGATGACATCGAAGTTATTCAGAATTAAATCCATCCAGTTGACTAAGGTTGCAAGTCAAGTAACGACTAGTTGAAAGAAAAGTATACTTAAGGAAAAGCAACTGCTTTCACAAATAGAGATCAGACTTTCGAAATACATTTATAGTATAAATTCTTTTGAAAGTGATATCATTGTAAAAATCCCTTGTTCTTTAGAACATGAAAATATTGTTTAGAGATATCAGTGTAGCTCATATTGAGTAAACTTCATTTTCTGTTGAGAGCTTTTAGAGGCTAGATAAATATTATTAGTGTGGAAGGTTAGAGAATCTTGAAAAAATGTACTCGTGAGCTTAAAGAGGCACGTCAAATTACTACTTAGATTTTCATAGTGAAACGCTCAAGTTGGATACTTGGGGATTGAACGTAAGTTTGGGTTGTAGGCCGAACCAGTATAAATCGACTATGTTCTTTTCTCTCTTCTCTTAATTTTTATATTTATAAATTATATTGTGTGTGTATTCATTTCAACAAGAGATTCCTTCAATTATAAAATAGGTTCCTTCAGTTTATAACTTGCTAGAGGTTCTTTTTATTTCAATAGATGCCTTCTATTTTAAAATTGTTTTTAACTGAACTTATTCTTTAGCGGGCTCCTGTCATTTAACAAACTACTATTGCCTGAGTGGTTCCTATTGTTTTAAATTTTTAACAACACATGCCTTTATCAGAATTAAAGTAGTTTACAAAAAATGTTACGTCACACACAATTCACCCATCTTACTTGTGTTTGCTTTACCATTTATATGTTTGATGAGACTCACCATTGTGCATATCAAACCTAAATTTTGTTATTTTAACTGCACCCTCAAAAGGGAATTTCTAGAGGAGCCTTCCGACAACACATTCTTCCAACGTGCCTTCTTATAATGCATCCTTCCATATACTCAATGGACCTCTTGCTAGTCACAATCTCCAAATCTAAGATGCTGAACCTATAAACATCACATTTTTAGTTACTGTTACACACAAACCCGGGTGCCATGTAACCTGATGCAGTCAGTACATATAGCGATCCAA
Source organism: Erythroxylum gracilipes (assembly GCA_026413385.1). Classification (NCBI taxonomy): domain Eukaryota; kingdom Viridiplantae; phylum Streptophyta; class Magnoliopsida; order Malpighiales; family Erythroxylaceae; genus Erythroxylum; species Erythroxylum gracilipes. The sequence goes on from JANZLC010056492.1 coordinate 5,414, forward strand.
CACTGGCATCAACCTGGCTAGGCCAAAATCCACCACTTTTGGTTTGCTAGAAGCCTAGAACCTTTAGTAAAAACATTGCTTGATTTTTGTTGTAATGGATGACATTTGATTGGTGCAAATAGACCAGGCTCTCAGCAATCCCAAAATTATACTGAACCTCTCATTCCAAGAAAGAATATGGCACATGATCCTTAGTGGAGATGTTAATACAAGCTCTCACCATAGACTAACCTATATATAATAAGGAGCTGCAAGGATGAAGTCCAGTAGCAACCTTCAAGCCCAGCAAGATTTTAATCGAAGATTTTGGTTTTTAAGAATGTTGAGTAAGAATTCGGAATATATAAAGGATTATGACTAACTTTTAAGAGTCAACTCATTACTTTAAATTTTATGTACATTTTAGTAAATCTTATAAAAATTTTAAAAATTAAGATGAATAATCCTAAAACGTTTAAATTATTCATTAAATGGTAAAAATTAAAAATTGAACATGTATTTTAATTTAAATATTAAAGTTTTAAAAAGATTTTCCAATTTTTGTTTTACATACACGAAATTAAATTTTCGTTATTCGTGTTTTTTTCAGTTGCACAAATTACCTTATTATTCATCCATTTACTGCATATTGATTGGATATTATCTAAGACTCCTTATTGCTACAAATTCTTGGCTCGGCCGACGTCCATCATAATCTTAAACTAATAACTTTTCCATATACTCAATAGCATAATTATCATTTAGCTGTTGTCACTTGTCACTAATTATTATTGTTTGATAAAAAATTATTAAAAATAATTATCTAACTTTTTTATTTATTTGGGTTACAACTAAGAGAAAACTAAAAATACCTCATAAAAGAAATACTACAGGCATCAACCGATACAATCAAGGAGAGGGCTTCAGGAATATCATCCCAAATTTGAAAGTTTGAAGCAATGTCATGACCCAATTTAGCCAGACAATCTGCTGCAAAATTACCTTCACGAAGCACATGCTTAATAGAGCAACTTTAATTCCTAGAAAGTAAAGCTTGAATATACACAACCAAAACAGACAAGGGATGTGAAGAGATAACACCACAAATCACCATCCACACCGCCTCTATGCTATCAGATTCTACCGCGACCTATCAAAAACCGTGATCCTACATAAATATCAAACCATCCCGAATAGACCATAACTTTCCCACCAAGATAGTTGAAACACCAATTCTAAACGAATACCCCCCTAGGCAACGATCAAAAGAATCACGCAACAACCCTCCACCACTTGTCAACCCAGGATTAACAATAGAACTGCCATCACAATTCAACTTCACCCAACCAGATGGCGACGAAGTCCAACCAATCCAACGCCTCAAACCTTGAAGCTTCGGTTTTGAAACAGAAGTCAAGGACATATCCATTGCAACTTTAAAGGCATAACCATTCAAAATTGCTAAGGAAATAAACTCCTTTTGAAAGATCAATAAGTTCTGAGCTTTTCACAACCACCAAATACCTGCCAGAAATCAATGTGCCCAGGCAAAACCAAACGCACCCACAGCACGAGCACGCAAATTCAAAGCTAGCCAATCAACCAAATTCACCGCATAAAAAAATTAACAAGAACATCCCACTACTGCCACCATGTAACCGCACGATTACAATCACGCAACAAATACAAAGGATACTCAGCATATAAAGAGCACACTCCACACAAATTAGAAGTAGCCAAACCCCTTGAGACCATCAAAGAATTCGTCGAAAGACATGAGTGCCCAAATAACCATAAGATATGTTTCAATTTCGATGGACCATCCACCTTCCACAGCCAAGAAAAACTAGACAAAACAAAAACATTAAACACCTCTTCCGAAAGAAGTGCTTTGTAAGCTGCTCGAACCGAATATGCACCATTCGGAGAAAAACTCCAAGACATATTATCCTGCACTTAAGTAAACAAAGGCAAAGGAATTGCCTAAATGACTTCCCTAAGATGATCCAGAATTGCAAAATGTAAACCCGAAAAATTCCAAGAACCATCATTAATTATATGTGATACCCGAAAATGTTCTTCCCCTATTGTCAAGCCATCTATATGAGCACCAATTATCAAACCAAAGACTAATCTGATAACCATCCCCAACCCTCCAAACCGAAAGAGGAAACAACAAATCAAAACTTTTAACTACCCCCTTCCATAAACTGGAATTCGAACCCTCAGCAAAAAAAGGGAATAGACCCACCATTACAATATTTACAACGTAACACCTCCACCCACAAAGCAGAATCATTCAAAAATAACTTACATCCTAACTTAGCCAATAAAGCAACATTCATTAATGTAGAACTTTTGAAAGCAAGACCACCATATCTCTTTGGTCGAATAAGCCAATTCCAACCAACCAAATGCATCTTACGTCTATCCTGCGAGGAACCCCAATAAAAATCACGAGCCAAATGATCTAAATCACCACAAATAGAGGAAGGCAACCAAACCTTTTGCCTCATTTAAATTGGTAGTGAAGAAATAGAAGAATTAATAAACACTTCCTTCCCAATGGGACTTAGAAATTTAGAACACCAATTAGCCAGCCTAGTCTCTACCGAACTCACAATATGCTTATAATGAGCAATTGAAGTACGGCCATGCAACAACGGAACACCTAAATACCTGCTTAAGTCAAAAGTAACTACTACTCCCAGCGACTGTTGTAACCGGGACTTCACAACCCAAGAAACAGAACTTGAAAAATGAATTCTTGACTAAGAAAGATTAGCCCTCTACCCACTTGCCATGCAGAACACATCCAACACCTCATGGACCACTTTAACCTGCTTAGCTAAAGCCTTATCAAAAATTAGCAAGTTATCAGCAAAAAGTAAATGACTAATGCCTGGCCCACCTTTAGATTCCCTAACTGGAATCCATTTTTTGCTCATCAGTGCTCTCTGAATAAGCATAGTCAAACCTTCCAAACAAAGAACAAATAAATAATGGGAGATTGGATCTCCCTAGCGAAGCCCTCAAGATGCAGAGAATGACGTAGAGGGGCTGCAGTTCCATAGAATAGCCAATAAAGACTGAGAAAGAGCACTTAAAATAAAAATAACCCACCGAGAAGGAAAACCAAAGACCTGCAACACAAACCGCAGATAGTCCCAATTGACCCTATCATAGGCCTTCTTTAAATCAACTTTCAAAAATGGCCCACTTTACTTTTAGACCTCCTAAAGGAATGCAGTAGTTCCTGAGTAATAATAATATTATCAGCAGTGGTACGACCAGGAATAAAACTACTTTAGAACAAGTCAACCAAGCCATCAATAAAAGGTTTCAAACGATTCGACAAAACCTTCATAACCACTTTATACAACACATTACAAAGTGTAATAGGCCGAAATTAAGAAAGTGATTCTGGAGCATGAACCTTAGGAATAAGCACAATAATTATTAGCAACCTGAGCATCCATCACACCAGAATTAAAAGTCTGCGACACAAACTGGAAAACCTGTTCACCAACCACATCCTAATACTTCTTAAAAAATATACGTTGAAAACCATTCGGCCCAGGGGGCCTTATAACCACCCATACTCGAAACAGCCAACCAAACTTCTTCCCGAGTAACAGGTTTCAACATACATATCTTCAACTGTTGTCTCAAATAACTGAGGAAAATTCAAACCCGTAAAACACACAGTATTAAAAACCCCATCATTCGAGAACAACTTCTCATAGAACCCTACTGCCATATCCTTTAATAAAGCTGGATCAAACACCCACTCCCCAGTATCATTCTTCAAACATTCTATTTTATTCTGTTTCCGACGAACCCTAGTAATCGCATAATAATACTTAGTACATCGATCACCATCCTTGATCCAGGCAGTACGAGACTTTTGAAACCAAAATGTCTCTTCCTATTTCAAACACAAATCATATTGGCATAACAATTCTTTTTCAAGAAATAAGAGAGAAGAAGAAGGATGATTCTGAATAGCCAACTGAACACCCTTTATTTGCTTTAGTAAAACCCTCTTATTCTGAAAAATATTACCAAAAACCTCCTTATTCCAACGAACAGCTTGTTCTTGAACCGACCAAAGAGCACCAGAAATAGAATCATGAGGCTCAAACCATGTTGATGAAACAACTTGCTTAAAATCCTCCCGTAAAGTTCAAGCAGCTTCAAACCGAAACAGCCTCTCCAAAGGAAAGGAAGAGAAACCTCTCAAAGACAATAACAGAGGAAAATGATCAGAAACAAGCCGAGATAAGGACATAACAGAAGCTTCAGGAAATCTCAGCCGCCAACTAGCATTACACAAAGCCCGATCTAAATGTTCGTGTATAACACCAATTCTAGCAATTAAGCATGTCCAAGTAAACTGACAACCCACACAACCCAAATCTATAAGGGAACAATAGTTCTAATGTCGTAAAAACCTACTACAATTAGCGACAGATGGTAAATCACCCCTTTTTCCTCATGGTCGTATGCAATGTCATTCAAATCACTAAATAACAACCGAGGCTCATCTATATAATCTGCAATATCTTACATCAGAGACCATAAAAATCTCGCTTTCTATGAATAGGACTAGCATACACCGCAGTAAGAAACCAACTACTACTCCCCCTAACAGCAACTGAACAATGAATAAACTGAATATCCATCCATAGCAAGTGTATATCACAAATATTCTTATTCCAAAACAACCAAACATCACTAGCAAAACCAACAGAATGAGAAAGGAAGAAGCCAGAAAAACCTACCTTCTTTGCCACCCTAATCGCTTTGTCATCTGAAATTCGAGGCTCCACAATAATCAGAATGTCCGGACAATAAAGACGACATAATTCTTTTACATGGGTCAGAAAATACTTCTTCACAGCTCCACCACAATTCCACTAAATTATTTTTAAATCCATTAAAAATAGATTAAAAGAAAGAGCCAGAATCTTACAACTTTCTAGGTGGGCTTCGACTTGGACAGCAACCATCACTATCTCCATTATCATCTAAAATATCATCATCTGTCTCCGACCAAACCACATCAGTCACCGTACAATCAACTTTGTTAGCCAAAGCTTCTGAAATTACCACTAGTTTCACACACACAATGACATCACCAGCAATTAGGTCGGGAAGCTTCGATTCATTTGAAATCAATTTTGCCACCACCCACCACCAACATTATCAATCACCGGCAACACAGGCACCCCCGCTGATGAAATTCTAAGAACCTGAGATTTCATGACCAAGATCTAGTATGATGCATCAGACACCATACCCTCTACATTCGGCCCAGAACGTTGTTCAACCTCCATAGCCTCCTTTCTCCTAATTACAACCATTAGACCCTTAGAAACAGACCTACTTACAACATACCCATTTCGAAACTGACCCTTCTCACTACCAAACCGCCCAACCCCCTTAACCACCACAGGCTTCTTACCTTTATCTCTTGGACCCATAATCCCACTAACACTAGAAATCCTCTAGCCAAGCCCAACCGAGCCCTTATCTGCCTTGATAACCACTCTATCCTCCACCTGTAAAGATTCAAATTGATTTCCAATGATAGTGTTAGATTCTGTCTTCTCCTAAGAAATAGGAGAAGACTTACTTCTAAGAATACACCTTTGTTTACACTATGCAACCAACTAAGGGCCAAAGATATCTTCTTTAGAATCTGAACTGTCATCAACCATTGCCATATTAGTAGCTACACCAGCATTCTCCACCCCAGTAGTCACCGAAACTACTACCTCCGTACAATTTTCAATACGATGATTGACACGGCCACATCCTAAATAGACCTCTAAAATTCCTTCATACTCTACACGTCACCATGTACCGCCAATAAAAACCTTAGGAACAAGAGGTCGTTCAAGATTTAATTCCACACAAACTCTAGCAAAATGTCCTCTAGTAGCCATGGACGTCTGCCTATCCACCTTAATGGGCATTCCAACAACTCTAGCCTTTGCAAATAGGAATTCATCACGATAAAATTCCATTGGAAATTTAATAAAACGCACGCAAGTAACCATTGAGGAAATTCTAGTCGTAGAGGGCTGAAAACTAGGCTTCCGCTTCTAAATATACAGCAGTTGACCTCTAGCAATATAGAGACCATCTAACACAATTTGCAACATATCCTCCTTCTCTTCAAATTTGACAAGGTAAAAACCAAACCCCAAATCAATAATATCTAGTCCCGCAGAAGGCTTCTAAAGCAAGTTCAACCAATTCTCCAAGTACGTAAAGTTAACAGATCTCTCGTAAACTTTAACAATGAGAGCATCTTTCCACTTACCACTAACCTCCTGGACAATATCATCATCAACCAGAACCTTTATCGCAAGTAATCATTCCCTTCATACTCTAAACGAATTTTTCCCGTTCACTGACTACAAAGATCAAAAATTTAACTCTGACCTATCGAAGAAGTGGACTTTGCCTTAGATGATTGCCCTACTAAACAATCACGAAAAGAAAGTGATGGCCTTGTATGCAACTCAGTAGTAGCCGACAAAACGAGACCAACAAACGTAGAGCCCGCTAAATCAGGGCCAGGTGGTTGTCCCACCTGGAAATTATTTTCAATCTGTGTAGGACAAAACACAAGCTGAACCCCCTCCATTCTCGTAACTTCCTTAATCCACCACCCGTTCTTTAAAGGCCTTAATTTTGCGCTGATCAGAATGCTGACTCCACCTGAAATCCCTTCTCTAAGAATCAGAAGAACGCCGCCGTCATCATATGCTAGCTTAACTTCTTTTTTTAGTAGGTTTTGATGTTTAACCTTTCAACTATAGCATGTAGCAACATCCAGGCACTTTAATTATACATGCGTGTGACTGTGGTTCTAATCTCTGTGCTTTCTTGGGACAAAGAAAACAAAGAAGTAGAGGAGTAGCATGTTGGGGGAAAACGTTAAGTTTGGGTCAGTTTGTTAGGATTTGAGTCTTAAGTCATAGGTTATTAGAAATCTTGAGAAGTGATTCTACTTTTATTTATTTACGTGAAAAGGTTATAACTGGGTTTATCGCAACAAGTTTCTCTATTAAATAAGGATAAATTACGTATTATCGGATCTCCTCAGATTTTAAACTTTTGCGGGACTTCTACTGAATATTGTTGTTGCGCGTCACATATTAAAAAAAGTTAGCAAAAGAATTTATTTCATAATTTTTATGAAATAAGTGAGTTCTATGAAAATTTTTAATCATAACATATTTTATAAATTTTATTTAAAAAGTATTTTAAATATTTTATATATTAATATTAATGTATTATACAAGATAGTCTTTTATATTTATGAAATATAATATAGATAACTAAAAGAGAATTTATTCTAATATTTACAGTTGAACTAATAATACTAATTATTAATATAAGAATAGGATAATTTAATAACTATTTGAATGTCTTTTTTTTTGTAAATCAGAAAAATTAATAAATGAGCAAAAGAATATACACAAAAATGTCACAGTCTAGACCACCTTAGCTCAACCAGCTAAAGAATTAGCTTGAAACAGGGGAAGAAAGGAAAACATCAAGCAATAGGGAAGCTACCAAAGTCCAAATGGCAGACAAACAGTAAGACAAAAAACATCCTGAAACAATCATACATGACCTAAGGAGAAGCCAATCCAAACATGGAAATTCCATCCCGTAGTCAGCCAGCCATAGAGAACTGATACATCCAAACACAATAAGGCCCGAAAATGACCCGAAAATTGCCGCCGAGAAATAGTTGTGGAGCTCCTCTAAGCAAGCAAAGGGGAGCTCTACAGCAGTAACCTGGAGAAAATTGAGCAAGTAACCTGTAAAGAAAGAAAGTACGAAGCTAAATTACCTCCTCTCGATGTATAGGCTGAGTTGTTCCCTAACGTGGGAGATTATGCCAGAAAGCACTCTCTCCTCCACCAAGGCTTCATTCTTGAAGGTTCGGTCATTACGTTCTTTCCAGATATGGTAAACGGTGGTAAAGAACAGGAGAGGGAAGTAAGGGGTAGTACTGGAAACTGCTATTCGAATGTCATTACATCTTTAAAATTTTAAATTATAGAAGTTTAATGTTTATCTTATGCCATATAACGGTATAATTTATAATCATTATTTCTCTATTATACAGTAGATAAATTAGTAGGTGTTCATAATAATTCTTAGGTTTTAATACAAATTATTTAATGAATTAATAATAAATTTATATTAAAATTTAGTACCGTAATAAATAAGGTCAAATCAAATTTAACTAAGTGACTTAAATTTGATCTAAATTTAGAGCCTAAATCTGATCTCAACCTATTTAAATAATTTTAAAAATTATCATTTTAATGTTAAATTTCCTAAAACAACATCATTTTTGTCTTAAGTTTTTTAAAATTACGTATTAAAACAAAGAAATTTTTAAAAGTTTAAATCAAAATGTAATCATTTTAAAGAGGGAGTTTGGGTCAATTTTAAATTCTAATTTACGAAAATATGACCTGTTGAGTTTGGATCTAACACAATTTCCAAGTCTGTTAAGAATAACCACGTCGAAAGTCTTAACTGGATGGGAGAGTCGCAGCCATTCTGTTAGCCTCCTAACAACTGGATCTCTTTGGCATAATCTTATGTCGCTATTCAAGTCTTGGTTGTCACTGGTGGGCTTCAAAGCCCCTTCTCATTGACCCAATCCAATTCCTTCATTTTCACTTCGCCCGCAATTTCATTTTAAATATTACCATTCCTCTTAATTTTATATAAAAAGTCATTTTTTCACCAAAACTTGACAAAATATAGTTTTGGCTTGGGCGTACCCAGGACAAAATACGTAAGAGGCGTACCAAAGAGGACAATACCTTCAGGTCCTGGGTACGCCCAAACCAAAAAGGCGCCTTTTTGGTTTGGACTGGGTACCTCACCAGCCAGGTATTGTCCCTGAGGTGGCTCAACCTCTATGGGTGTGGAGGGGTTGAGTGCGTGACTCAAACCCCCGACCTTAGGGTTTTGTTGCGTTGAGACGCACGCCTCATACCAACGTAGCCCAGTGGTATGAGGCGT
>JANZLC010056590.1:0-14443 GCA_026413385.1 Erythroxylum gracilipes
TTATATGTGATTCTGAGTACGTTATGCTTTAAAGAACCCATGACAAGATTTCATGATTTTGATTATGTCATGCCTTAAAGAATTCATGGCATTTTGAACATACGGAACTGAATATGTGTTTTGTTTGGGCAAGAGAGGAACGTCCTGCTAGTCACGTGCACGTAGACAAAAGCCTTATCCTGGCTGCCCGCTTGTGGCCACGAGATCCTGAGATATCAGACTCGTTCTGTTTACGGTATAACCCTCAGGTTATCCGTCCTGTCCCATAGAACTCTCGAGCCATTTGTCTGTGCATTGCATTTCTTTTTATTTGTCAATAATGAAGCATCTTGAATGTTATATGTTGTGAGATATTGTCTGAACTGAAACAGATATAATGAAATTGTAAATTTCTTGTTCTGCTATGAGTGATAGAATTTCTAGACATATATCTATACATATGTTTGAATTTGTACTAATTACCGATGGCTATACATATATTAGGCATTGAGCTGTGTAGCTCACCCCATTATTTTTCCCTCCTCTGGTGCAACGCTAGACGGCAGTTAAATCCTTGCAAGGCATTGAGCGCTCCTCAATAGTTAGAGATTTTTGTACTAAGTTAGTACCTATATTTTGGATAGTTCATTGAGCATGTTAACATATAACATCATTTGTATTTGTAATAAGACTTGTGTTTGTCGTAAGTTTTAATTTGTATAAAGTTTGTCTAACTTTATGAAATGACCATGTAAGAAGAATCGAAGTTTTCTTGTGAATGAATACGCTTGGATAGCTGATTGTGTGATGACGTTAAATACGCTTCCGTAGTTTATACCTTTGATGGTCCCGACGGGTCACCTGGGGGTTCGACCTCGGGAGTCGGGACTAGGGCCCAACGGTCTCCAATTTTACGTTAGATAGTTGGGCTCTGGGAACGGGGTCCACCACTATTCTGCTGGGCTCCGGGAAGGGGGTCCAGCAGAATGATCATTGCTTAAAGACATATTATGAAGCCTTCCAAATGGAGGATTTGGATGTGTTGATGTGATTGGTGTCACTTGATACAAGCAATAGGGAGTCTAGCCAACAATAATAAACAAAGGCACTGCTTGGGAAGAAACCCAATGGGAGTCAATTTCTTTTTATTTACATTTTTGCATTTTTTATTTTCGTTAAATGCTCCGTTTCTTAAATTTTATGTTACATTGGGGACAATGTAAGTTTTAAGTGTGGGGGTGGGGATATTAGTTTTTATGCATATATCTTTGAGCTTAATTGTTGCTTATGTGACTTCTTAGGCGGTTTTTAAAATCAAACAAATTCTATTGCTTTTAAGATTATGTAGTCATAATTAGAGTGTGAATTGACTAGAAAAATTCATGGTAACTTTAGCATGTACTTTTTCTCTTGTGATTGGTTAATGTTCATTATTCTTAGAAGAATGGTGACTAGTGGTAAATAAAAACAAGTGAGATTTTAAGTCGTATTAAACTGACACATCCATATCAGTCTCATTGTCTTTTGACCTTTATGACATGTACATCTTGACTTTGCTTTGATTTTCTATTCATGGCCACATTTTTATCAAATCCATTATCATGAAAATGATTAGGCATTCTTTGTTGTTTACGAGATACATTAGCCAAATAGCCTACCCATTTATATGATTTTTCCTTTGTTAACCCCTATTGAGCTTTATCATCCTTTCATTTTGTATAAACCATATTACATGCTTTTAAGCCTAACCAAATGTGCTACCAAAGCCTTAAAGCTAGTGGAGCATTTGTTAATTGTTGGTGACTATGATTGTACAAAAGCTTAAGTGTGAGGGTGTGCATACGTATGGGTTGGTTATATTTGTTAAAATGTCATGTTATGAATTCTCATATTGATGTATCTTCTTTCAAGGAGGAAATACAATTCTTTTGAAAAGTTATTAATTACTAGTTTCTCCTCCTTAAGTTGTATTGAATGGGTGATTTGAATATATTTCATATGAGGCATACGTTGTTTTGGATGGAGCACCCTTTGTGTTATGATCATGTGGTTTATAGTATGAAAGTTAAATTGAGTTATGAAATATATTTGTTGCATTCATCATAATTGACGGTACCCAGTTCTGATTGAATGTTAACTTGTGCACTTGATATCTCATTGAGTGTTACTTTTGCTTTACTAGGTTATTGACTTTTATGCTACATGACCTTAAATACATCTCACCTTACCCTTGCCCATATTATAACCCTAGAAAATCCCTTTGATTTATGATTATGCATATAACTTTTAGTGGTGGAGAAATGAAGTGATATGCAAAGTTGTGGATTATTATGATCATGAATGGTGTTTGAGTGTACCCATGAAAAAATCTTATTTAAACTCATTTTATCCAAGTCTATCTTTAAATTACTCAGTTTTTAAGGGTGACAAATGTTAGTTGATCATAAGTAGAAGCTTTGAATGTTAAGTTAATGCTATAGGGTTTGAAAGTCATTTATCTTTTCTTATGATTATCCATTCTTAGGAAATATGCAAAATGAGTAAGAATTTTGGTTTGTGATTTTGAATTTGATGATTTGCCTAAGGATAATATATTAGACACACGTACTTCCTCAATATATTGGACACACACACTTCGTCAATATAAGTTCTTCTTTTTGATTGTATTAATGCTTGTTTATTTTAAGCATCATTTTTGTTTCGGGGGTCTCAATATAATAATTTTCTAATTCTCTTTTAATTTTATCATAACGATTTAATTAGCTTGGTTTTTGAGTCACCTTATCAATTAAAAAAGATGAATTTGTTGTTAAAGACATTATACTTACCAAGTTGTCTGATTGAGAAAATTTATAGTAGAGTTACATTCCAAGAAAATAAGAACTAACACCACCTTTTTGTGATTGCAATTCAATTCTCAAGTTACATGAAAAAATAAATGATATGTGCTTAAATATTGATTCCTTTAATCTACTACACTTAGTAATTACTGCCTTAAAATGCATAGGATACTCACTTTATCTCATATTTGATTTTAGGTACATTTCGGAAGTAAAGGAGCTAAAATGACCCGAAAGCATATTCATTGAGCCGTCTTCTCAATGTTCACACTTACTTATCTTCATGGAGCAAGAATAAGAAGATTAAAAGAAGAGAAGACAAGAAAATGCCAAAAAGATGAGATATATGTTGAAAATACAAAGAAGAAGATCACATAAGATATTTCACGGACTTAAAGTCTCATCCCTATGCCATGCTTCTCACGATCGTGAGAAGCTGGCCCTTCTGTAAGAAGCCACTCGTAGGCATGAGAAAGGGCCAACTGTCCATTTAACCCTAGTTTTTAACTATAAAAGGTAATGTTGTGGCGACAAAAAAGGGGATTCAAGGGGATAGAAACGAAAAACCTACATTCGTCATCATTTTCTCTCAGTTTTCAACACCAACAAAGGCATTTATGGTTGATTCGTGGAGGTTGATGGAGAAGATGGAGGGCTAATCTTCTTGACGCTAGTTCGGAGGTGTAATCGATGCTGCTGAGGACATTAAGCATAGTATCATTTTGTATCATTTTCTTTCCCTCTTTTCAGATTGTTTATATTATCTTGAGATTAATGATTAGGTATTGTGTAAGGATGCTTTTGATCCTCTATTGAATCGTTTTTCATGAAAACCCATTACTAGAACTTGAATATGATATGTAATAATCGTGTTAAAGGTCGTATATGGCAACTAACGGCGTTGAATCGTTAGGGATGACATAGCGTAAGTTAGATAATGTGAGCTTCTGTGATTATTTCTTAGATTGGTCCATTTGTCTCACTTGTAATGCAGCTATCCATATAAACTTAGAGAGCATATTCTAGGTTTCCCGATAGTTAGGGTTAATTAAAAGCTTATTTTAATTAACTATGACCTAAGGAAAAGCCAGAATTAATAGAGCTTATTATTAATCCATAGCCAATAGTTCGGAAAGAGGTGTGAGGACGATAATGTAATGATATATGTTAAAATGTGCGTAGGCTGAGACTAAACCTAAGAACCAGGTTTTACATACATTTACCACTCGTCATTTTTAACTATTTTGATAAATTGCTTGCGTTAGTTTAATTTTATTTTGTTATCTCAATTGCATCTACCCAAAACCCTGTTTTATTTCTTTTACATCACTTTTTTTCATTGCGAGAATTAACTGAATAATCCTTGTGGATACAATCCCAACTCACCACATCTACAAGTTTTAAGTGTACAAAGTCAGGTAAATTTTACAGTGCACTCGACACGTATTATCAATAAACATATTGATTTGAAGTATTACTTTTAAGAGTTCTCAATAATAATTAAATAATTTATTTATTTAAGTTACTACAAAAGTGAAGAACAACTTCTGAAATCTTTACTTTTAAAATTTTGAGAAAGTTAATGGAAGCATGTAAAATGGAGACTTATGATTAAGGACCTATATAAACAAATCAGTTTAAAGAAGAAATTGTTAGTAGGAATTTGTGTTTTTGAAATTTTAAAAACTATTGTTAGTAGAAATTTGTTTTCACCTGTTTAGCTTTTTCATTTACATGTTGAGAATAAATAATATTGTTTCTTTGAGTTTTCTACAATAATGATGATATTGTTGAAAATTTTCACTTTTAATATTTATATTATTACACTGCTACCGATATAAATAGTAGACAATTTGGAAAAACTCTGAATGTTGTAGTATAAGAAACATATTTGCTCTTTTGTTTATGACTTTTTCCTTTTCTATTTTCTATTATATTTCAATTATCATATAGGTATGAAATTTTCTCAATCAATTCCCATCATTTTTTAATCTTGAATGAAATTTATTTTTTTAATTTAAAATTTTGGTGCAGTGTTATCCAAATGTATTAAACAATATTTTATGTTGATTTGTTTTAAAGTGATTAAAAAATTGACAAAATATTATAATAAAAATATTTAACATCTAATTAGGGATGAAAGGTTGAACTTTTGTTGATTTACTCCTACAACTAATTGCAATTTTTGTATTTTAAAATATTTTAATATCTTTTAGAAATGGCAACCCCTTCTATAGATTAGGGGTGAAGCTTGTTAAAAATAAAAGAAGAAATATTAGACTTTTTTTCAACTAACTTAAATAAAATAACTTAAAAGAGATAAAAGTTTAAAGAGATGATGGCTAATGAATTTGATTGATTTTTAATTTGTTATTAATTCCAAGGATCATGACTTAAAGATTGATATGCATGTACCTAGGGTTTGATTGGATTTAATTTGACTTAGACGTATGTTAAGATTAGAAGTTAGTTTTATTCTTGGGCTTAGGGTTTGGATGTGAATGTGTGTTGAGTGGGTAGATTGAATGTCAATATGTGTTAGGAACTTTGTTTTACCACTGACAATAGGTTATTCGACTGAAGTTCACTTTAAATCTCTAATGTCACTGTCAGATTATAGTACTCTCACTTCTTACTCTCTGTTGAAGTTTACACCACTCACAAACTATCGTGAGCCCATCACTGCCACATGGTCATTAAAACTTTATTAATGGTAAGCTACTAGTTATATGTCCAAAAACTTTAATTTTAAGCATTTTTCTACTTTTTAAGTTCTAAGACCTAACTCTATTAACAAGTCACTCTCATATTAAGTACAAAATTGTCTTTTTTATGGGTCATGTTTTGTGTCAAAAATTGCTCAATAATTGACCAACCTTGTCCTTCTATTTTGTAATGTACGGTTGTCTGTCTATTAAGATAAGTCGCCCAACTAATTAAATTCTACAATGTGTTTGGGTTTTGTGTTGTTCTTTACAATATTCTTAGAATCATTGATGAGTTTTTATAGATTGCTTTAATAGTCTTAGTATTTATGTTTAGGTTTTGTTTAAATAATTGATGACACTGATGTGTGAATTCACCCAATGTTTATGACAATCCTTAGCATAATAAACTCTTACGGTGGTACATAGATTAAAAACTCGTGATGCAACTCCCATAAGGCTTATTGGTGAAATATTCCACTAACCTAGGAGTCACAGCAAGAACTTGCTTTCTCGTTTCATATGGTGTAACAATGCCACAGACCATAGTGCTTGCTTAAATTTAAACTGAATTTATAAACTTCAATGTGATTAATTCAAACTTAGTATTAAAATTAGAAATTCACCTTCAACTTTGCTTAATAAACCCTTAGGATGGTGCATAGGCTACAAACTTGTGATGTAGCTCCCATAAAGATTATCAGTGAAATATTCCATAAGCCTAAGAATCACAGCAAGAACTTGCTTTCTCAATTCATGTGATGTAACAATGTAACGTACCATAGTGCTATTTAAATTCAAAGATTGAAAATGAACTTGTAATGATTCATGGTTATGTTATAAAGACAGAGGATTGCATTTAGTAATTCAGTTATTTACTTTTAATTGTATAGCTACAATGAAAAAAGTTGGATGTCTCATAAAAAATGGAGCACTAAACACTTAAAAGGTGTTAAAAGTTTCATGCTATTTGTAAAAGATCAAATCGGTGATGAATTTTGTATTCATTGTCCATGTATAGATTACTTAAAAGTCGACATTAAAAGTCAAGATGTGGTATATAATCAATTGCTAATCTGAGGCATAGATAAATTCTATAATCAATGTTTTTATTATTGAGAACATAAGGAAGCAAGTTATAGTAGAAGTGTTGGTACAATTGTTGATGATAGTAACAATAATGATGGTGATGATGATGATATGATTGGCAAGATGTTATAGGATTATGGGAATTATAAGGAGACAATGAATCATACCGGTTTGTCTAATATAATTGGTAGTATGATAGAAGATAATTTTGGGAAGTTATTGAAAGTTGAACAAGAAGAGTTATATCAAGGGTGCTCAAATTTCTCACAGCTAAGTTGTTCCAATTGAAGGCCTATAATAAATGGAGTAACAAGTCTTTTGACATGTTAATCAAACCCAACAAGACAAAATAAGAGATACTTCTTCAGAAGGAAAAAACGAACGTAGTGGATGCCACTGAAGCCAATACAGTAGAGACACAAATTGCCCATATCTTACTATGATGCAAAGAAATTGTTAAGGGACCTTAGATTAATATATATATCAATATATCCTTGCAAGTATGATTGTGCTATATTTTGGAAGGACAGTAAAGATCTTGAAGTTTGTCCCATTTGTGGTACATTAAGGTAGTGAGTGCATGATGGGAGAGGGAAAAAGATACCACATAAAATCTTGAGATACTTTCCTATAAAACCACAATTACAAAGCTTTTTATGTCAACAAAAACAACCATAGATATGAGGTAGTGTAAAGAGAAACACATTGATGACAACATTATGCAGCATCCAATAGACTCAATGGCATGGCAAGACTTTAATGGAAAGTTTCCACGGTTTGCACAAGATTGTCGTAATGTTCAACTTGGTTTACCCTCATATGGATTTAATACTTTCGATAATATGAGTACTTCTTACAACATGTGGCTAGTAATATTAGTGCTATACAATTTACCTCTATGAAAGTGTATGAAGGAGCCTTTTATGTTATTTTCTTTGCTTATTCTTGGACCTACTTCACTTGGTAAGGACATTGATGTGTACATGCAACCATTAATAGATGACTTAAACGATTTATGGGAAGTTGGATTAGAATCTTTTGATGTTGTCCAAAGTGAAACATTTACAATGCAAGTGACTATTTTTTGGACTATAAATGATTTTCTAGCTTATGGGAATTTTTTTGGAAGGAGCAATAAAGGGTATATGGCCTGTCTTACATGTAACCATCAAACTTTTTCAATGAGGTTATAAAGTAAAATATGTTATACAGTACATCATCGTTACTTAGAACATGGGTGTAGATGGCGAAGAAGCAAATTGTTTAATGGTAAAGTAGAATTGGTTTAAGCTTTTTTGCAGTTGTCTGGTGATGATGTGGATATGCAACTACCACATTTGGATTACATTATACCTGGAAAACACCCAAGTAATAGAAAGCAAAAGTGAAATGTTGTTGAGCTTAACTAGAATAACAAAGCATATTTTTCAATTTGCCTTATTGGAAGGAATTGTTATTAAGGCATAATCTTGATGTGATACATATTGAAAAAAAATATTTGTGAGAATATTTTTGAAACTATGATGGGAGCTGATGGCAAATCAAAAGGCACAATTAAGGCTATACTAGACTTAGAAGACATGAATATAAGAAAAGATTTGCATTTCAAAAGAAGAGATGATGGGTCATACATTATTCTACTTACTTGTTACAATATGTCAAAAAAGGAGAAGCAAGCTTCTTGTCAATTTCATAAATCAGTCAAGTTTCCTAATGTGCATGTATCTAATATAGCCCGTTATGAAATTGATAAAGAGGAAAAAGAATTGAGTTTAAAAAGCCATAATTTTCATATACTTCTACAATGATTACTTCCTATTGGAATACGTAGATGTTTATCGAAGGACGTGTTCATAACTTTAGGACAATTGGGTGAGTTTTTTAAGGAATTATGTTGTAAGAGACTTAAAAATAAAGAGCTTGAGAAAATGGAAAAAGATATTACTTTGATTTTACGTAAGCTTGAACTAGTATTCCCCTCATCATTTTTTTGATGTTATGGTGCATTTGGAAATTTACTTAGCATACAAAGCAAAACTTTATGGACTGATTCAATTTTGATGGATGTTCCCCATTGAAAGAGGTGATAATATTAATGGGGTTAGATTTCACATACAAGATCGAGACAGTGGACTTAAAAGCCAAAATTGTGGGTTGTTGTTGAAGGATGTTATGAAGATGATTTTATTAACTTCTACGGTGTCATCTCTAAAATAATAAAGTTGCATTACATAAAGGATAAAAAGGTTATTCTATTTAAGTGCAAATGGTTTAATCTTGATGACGTGAAGGTGAATGAGAATATTATTAGCATCAATGTTAGTAAGACAAGGTATGATAATGAACCTTTTGTCTTTGCAAGTTAAGTGAAGCAAGTTTTCTACCTCAACGATACTATAATAGGAAGCAATTAGAAGGTTGTTTAAAAGTTTCTACACCAAAATCTCTTCGATTTTTATAAAATGGATAATGGTCTAATCAGTGACGATGGTGATGAAGTATATCAAGAGATTAAATTGAAGTTGAATAATGAAGCATTCGAATAGAAGATGCAAATATATCATCATTCCATAAGAGAGATGTTGATCCTAGTATAGTATAACTAGATGAAGTACAAGCCAATCTTATCGTAGAAAGAGATGAAGACTATATTGAGGATGAATTATATGACAATGATGATCCTTTGGTCGAATATAATAGTGATGAAGAATCGAATTATAATGAAATTAATGATGATCAGTTTCAAGATGTTGATTATGATGACTGAATGTAAAAAAATTGTTTTTTTATTATCTAAAAAGTGACAAGCCACTATTTTAATTAACTTATGATTAGCCATCATTCAAATCATATATTACATTATGATGTTACAATTCTATAACCTGATAATTGTTTCCATCAGCCAGGGACAAAAATTTAAATGTAAAGGGAGGTTTTAAAGTATTAAAATCCATTTAGAAAACTAAGTGCTTATAAATATATAAAAGGGGAGTTTTTGATTCATATTTTTCCTACAAATTTTATAAAAGCAATGCATTTCATTATGCTTCATTTTGTATAAGTAATGTATTTCATTATGCTTCATTTTGTAAAAGTAATGTATTTGATTATGCTTTCATTTTGTAAAAGCAATGTATTTCATTATGCTTAATTCATTTATCTGTAAGTACTGTGAAGTTTGTATAACTTTTTTCATAAGTTAAGATCATTAAAGCACTTCTTATTGCTATATTGGTTTAAACACTTCTTATTACTATATTGGTTGAAGCAAAAAAGCCTACCTTGTATGAAATGCACATCATTAAATAACCAAATGCTTACTTTCTATTGGGTCTGGTTTTCAGAACGCAACTCTTCAGAATACCATAATACTTAAGCGTGGTCTAGCATTCAGAATCATGATACTAAGTGTATTATCCTATAGGGTTATTTCCATGAACCCTTATTAGGCATCATCCCACAAGGGTGGCATGCCCATGACAATCAAACATCAAAACAAACTTATTATTTTAACTCAACCCTTTTCCAAGGAAGTCAATATGAACATACACAACCGAACTACTTCAATCTATCATTTCATTTCTAAAGCAACAGAGTTTGAAAAAAACTTTATTTACATCTCAAAAGCCACACCATTAGCTTATTACAAAATACAAAAAATAGCAATATTAAAGAATTTTCCCTTAGGCTTTTGATCACTTAATCTCTTAGCTATCACCTGAAGATACGACAAAAAGGGGGTGAGCTTGAAAGCTCGTGGGTAACAGTTTATAACAGAAAAATAAGTAAAAACCATTAAAAACATTCATTTTTCATAGAAAACTCTTACTAAAATCCATAAGGCACTTATTTCTTAAATTCTCATCATATAGTCAAATTTACAAACCACAAAACATGAATGCATCAAACTTGTTCACATATCATAAGCATATAATCACATCAGAATGTTTGGGTAGGTCTATAAACATAACACGCTAAACGTTTCCATACAATGGTCCTGTGTAGTCGTAAATTTGAAGGAGTCCATGAAGCAGCTCTGTGCCACTAACGGGCAGGTGAGAGAAGCCTTTAACTTGGGTGAACATGCACGTGACATTCTTAAGGGACTACCACAAACCTACATAACATATATTCATAACTTGTAAACTTGTTGCCCAAAGTGGCACATTTTCGAAACTTGTTTTTTCAGAAACATCTTGCCACAAAGGCGTATTTTAGAAACACAACTTTTCATGAAAATAAGGTATTTCAAAAACCAATTCCGAAAACATGATTTCATAAACATGCGATCTTTTCAAAAGAAATCATTTTCATAAATCATCACACGATTCACATATCAAACATGTAGCAATTCTCAAAACATTCAAAGAGTAATATATGCAACACTTATGATGCAATTTAAAACATTAAACTTTCTGGATTCAAAGTAAACATTAGTGGCTTATCTACTCTATTATAAACATATACCCACCTTGATTTCCTTGCTTATAGACTTACTCAAAAATTCCTTTCTCTTGTTCCTTTTGCCTTTTTTGATTCTTTTATACAACAACAAAAATCCCACTCAATAGGTTTTTCAATTGAAAATCCCTCAAAGCTCAATCACTAAAATTGGTTCTAGAATACTTAACCCAAGCATTTTCTAAATTTTATGAACAAAAATCCTTCCAAAAATATAAAAGTTGTAAAATGATCTTACCTTCATTCTTGACCAAATGAAGGGATCTTTAGCTCAAAGGGAAGCTCTTCACTTACTATACTTGTTTCCCTTCTTGAACAACCTCAAAATCTCTCTTGAAGGCTGACACAATCGAAACCCTAGCTCGTTTTCTCTTCTTTCTCTCCTTCTCTTCTTCTCTTCGGATTTCTCTCTCTCTTCTTCATGGCACTCTCTTTTTCTCTTCAATTTTTGTTCTTCTCTCTTCTTAAAATGCAAGACAACACTACATCTTCCAATTATGCCCTTAATGATTGAGAATTGACCACTTTTTCCTTCCATTTATGCCTTATGTCTTTTTATGCTTAAGTGTCTTGCCAACAATACCCTTGAACATTCTGACATAACTCTCTCTTCTAGAAAAATATTCTCCATTGTCTTAAGTTTCTAATGTCACCACAATCAATCCATTTGGTTCAGAACTCTAAAATCATTTCCCCAAATATTTTTTGACTATTCTTATATTGAAATAGTACACTATACTTAAATTCCTCCCATTTATACTCTTCCAACTGGTACCCTTATTTTGATTCAATCAATTCTTTTGAAAATAGCATCAAAAGCTATAACTTTCATGGAGAGGTATAAAAATGTAGGAATCTATTGGTCGAAGAATCACTTCACTTGGAGGTCGGATGACAAAGCTATGGTTGAAAAAATCAAACAAAGTTTAGAATCAAACAAGGTTTTGTCCTTAATCATACAAAACCTATTTGGGATAAATAGTATAACTACTCTAGAGATATCAGATTAAGGTCATTCTTTGATAGTTCGAAAGAGGACTTCAATATCTACAACTTCCATGAAGACTTGAAAACAAATTCTATCGTCTAAAGGGTCAAAAATGGAGTAGATGATATGATCAGACGAAACCAATCAAAAAAGTAGACGAATTGGGAAAATTGCCATAACGTTTCCTACATATATTAGATTAAGATCATCTTAGTATGGTTCAAAAGAGGGCTTTGAGATCTAAAACTTTGAAGAAGACCTTGAAGACAAATTCTGTCATCTAGAGTGTCAAATTTGGACTAGAAGATGTTCTGTTCAAAGTAAGGCGAAGAAAAAAGCAGACGAGACAGAAAGCAGACGAAGCAGAAGGTAGACGAAGCAAAAGGCAAACGAATCAGAAAGCATACAAAGTAGAAAGTAGATGAAGCAAAAGGTAGACGAATTAGAAAGTAGACGAAGTAGACAGCAGACGAAGTAAAAGGCAGATGATAGCAAGAAGTAGATGAATTCAAGAAGCAGACGAATGCAAGAAGTAGACGAATGCAAAAGTAGATGATAGTGTTGGCCCCTGAATTTTTTATAATAAGCATGATTAAATTAATTTTGGGGTCTTGCTAGATTAATTTATGTTGGAATTAATTAGCATATTAATGTGGGTAAGATAATATGACATAGGTTAAGGGCATTGAAGTATTAAAGCCGTAAGAGTGTGTATGGGAAAATTTGGCAAGTCATGTAAGTTTATAAACCTTAAGGCTTTGAAGGAAAGGCAAAATGGACATTGTACAATCATTAAGGGTAAGAAGGAGAAGTAGAAGGATTGGGTTGAATTGAAGAAGCCAAAGCCGTGAATAGGAAAAGAGAGAAGAGAGGTTTCGGTGGTTGAGAGAAAAAAAAGAAAGAAGAGAGTGATGATAGGTTTTGATTTTTTCTTAGTCTTAAAGAGTGATTTTGAGGTTGTGTAAGAAGGGATAAAGGAAGAGGAAAATAAGAGTTTTCTTTTGATTCAAGAAACTCTTCAAGTGGTGGGGAGTTAAGGTAAGAGCCTTTTTAATGTTTTAAATTTTGGAAGGGATTTGGTTCATAAGGCTTAGGAAATGCATGGGTTTAGGTATTTTAGAATTAATTTTAGTGATTGTGCTTTAAGGGATTTTCAATTGAAAACCATCTAAACTTGGGGTTTTTGTCTATGAAAAGGGAATTAAGAAAGACAAGAGGAGCAAGAGGAAAGACATTCCTAAGAAAGAAATTCAAGGTGGGTTTCACTTTTATAATAAAGTAATGAGCCGCTAAAGATTCTTTCAAGAAATGATTTTTCAACTACCCTATTCATGTGAATTTATTTCTTTGTTTTAAAATGTTGAAAGATTGTGCTATATGTTTGCTACATAAATTGTGTTGATGATTGATGAAAATGATTCTTTTTGAAAAGATGCATGCTTATGAAATAATATTTTCGGAAATGGTTTTAAAGAAATAACAAGTATATGAAAAGCAAGTTTTTCAAAGAAGTGTCATTTTGGGCAACGAGTTTACAAGTTCACAAAATATGTGTTATGTGGGTTTATGGTAGTCCCTCAAGAATCGTCACGTGCATGTTTCCCAAATATAAGCTTCTCCCGCCTGCCCGCTAGTGACACGGAGCTCCTCCATGGACTCCCTCAAGTTTATGACTACACAGGACCATTATATGGAAATGTGTAGTGCGTCATATTTATGGACTTACGCAAACCATTTTTGATATGGTTCGATGCTCATAACCAATTAATATGTTTATGTGTTCATGACAAGTTGATAAGAGTGATGCATTGATCATTTCCATACACATGAATTTCTGCATTGAAATTGTCTTATAAATGATTTTGCTTGTTACCAATTATAAAATTGTTACCTTCGGGCTTTAAGCTCACCCCCAATCTCCTCCCACACATTCAGGTGATGAGCAGGATATCGAGTAGGTCAAGGGGCAAGGCATCACTCCTAGCTTTGATTATTTTGTATTTGAAGCAAGTTTTGTAAAGGCAAAGCTTTAGTTGCATTTTGAGCAACTCATGATTTATGTAATTTTTGTAATTTGGGGATTTTGAATCTCAATGTATTTGAGGCTTGAAATGCCCTCTAAAGCTATCTTTTGACACATATTCCCTCTAAATTCCCTCTAAAGATGTATTATCTGTAAAGACGTCACGTCTGTGATGACGTCATATAGTCTGTAAGTATGTATCATCTATAAGGATGATTCGTCTATAAAGATGTATCGTCCGTAAAGATGTATTGTCTGTTGATATGTGTTAAATTGTTAATATATTTAATCATTTACACTTAGCGATTATTGACATAAAAATGCTTAAGATACTCACTTTAATTCATATTTGATTTTA
>JANZLC010056601.1:0-14443 GCA_026413385.1 Erythroxylum gracilipes
GAAAAGAAGAATCAATTGACTATAGATATATATTTTAGGAAAGCATAAAATTTGAAATAAAAATTATTTAGGAAGTGCTTTATTTTATGAATTATATATATAAATTTCATACTTATTTAATGATTTATTATTTTATATTTTCAATGAGCCTCAAGCAATTTTTTTAAAAAACTATTATCTTATGCATTTAACGAGGTTATTATTTTATCTCGTTGGCCCAAGTCGAGGCAGGAGAAAATTATTATTTAGTCGAGATTATTAATTTATCGAATATTCATTTATCGAGGTTTTACTGTAATGTCATTCTTGTAAGGAACTTTTGTCTATATATTTGGAACTAAACATTTTTTAATAAAAAAATATGTTATTTAAGCCATTGTTTAGGATATGATGAATTATGAAATGATGAGAAACAATGTTAGTCCATTTTTGTTTCCTATGGCTTTAGTGAAGAAGAAGTATGGATGATGGAAAACTTGTATGGAATGTTGGGTATTGAATAAGAAAATCATTAAAGATAAGTTCCCTATTCCTATGATTGATGAACTATTATGTGAATAGATGGTGATCAATATTTTTCTATGTTGGATCTTAGGTTTGGTTATCAATAAATCAAAATGTTTGAATGATACATTAGAAAACTTTTAGAACTCATCAACGATATTATAAATACTTTGTAATGCTCTCTTAATTAACCAGTGCACCTATAACATTTCAAAGCCTAATGAACATCTTTTTCAATCATATTTAAATAAGTTCGCACTGTTTTTTATGATTATTTATTGATATAAGGTATTGCACATGTTGATCTAACATATGGAACTGTTAGTTGAGTAGATATTAAACCAATCTACTTAAGCATGAAGAGGTTAAATGAAGAGAGAATGTTGAGGAGTCATTCATATAACTTGGGGAGTGATAATGATGCCACTGATTCTCTTTCGAGTGTGTTTAATTAGGGAAACTTTGTTTTGCATGATTATTTTGGGAATGCAGCCTATCTTGCTTTAAGAGATTAAAAATACTTGTTTTAGAGATAAAAAAACTTATCAAATGATAGAGCAATCAAAGAAAGGGGAAGTGTTGTCATGATCTTATACATAAAATGGCGAGCTCTTGAGGTGAAAAGGTAGGCTCGTAATAGGTAGTAAAATTAGTTTTAAAGTAAAATTTTGTCTATTTTTCATTATAACAGTATGAGAGGTCATCCAGTAATGTGTTGAACTTATAAAATGTTTTAAGTTGTTTTTACCGGAAAGAGTTAGAAGGTGATATTATAATATATTTAATAGAGTATGTTTTGTGTTAATAAAGTACGTGCGAACCTTTGGCATCTCCTAGATTGTTGAAGTAATTACCTATTTCTCAACATGTATGGATAGATATACTACTCCTAATTTTACGAAAAGACTACCAAAATTATAAGGGAAATTAGTGGTGTGAGTGAATATGGCTAGATTATTAATTATGACCATTTTGTAAGCTTATCACATCTATATAATGTTCAATTTGTCGATCTAAATTTAGTTCCTTAGGTTTTTAATCTGCATGGAATGTTTTAAATAATGATTGGTGATAAAGATGCCGCTTCTATGAGTTTATTCTAGAAAATTTTCTTAAAAGTACAAGGAATGACCCTGTAATATTCTACTACTTTTCATCTATAGATTGATAGAAAAATAGAGATAATAAATAGAGCATTAAAGACTTACCTTTGATGAATGATCAGTGATTGGCCCTACTTATCATCCATAAACTGAGGGGAAAATAGTCCTAATAAGAATAGCATTATAGACTTACCTACGATGCACGATTTGTAATTGGCTCTCTAATTGGAATAAATGGTTAACTTTGGTATAGTTATGTCATAACACCAAAGGTTACCTATGAGGAGTTAACCTTAGGCTTTAAGCACTAGAAACTACCTCCTTTTGTGTAGTAAGCATGGATCTATTTGACCTATAATAAGTTCTGGTATTTGATAATTCTCTATATTCTATGCATAAATTATACCTAGTTGATAACTTTAATGGAATCGATTCCTAATTCCCTTTTTTTACTTGGAAAGTTCAGGTAACTCCATTTCACCTTGGCTAGTGCATTTCTTAATGTGTTTCTAGACCAAATGAGCATTCTTAATATTTTCTTAATGGTTTTGATGGTGTTTATAAGAAACAGGTATAAGAAGTCAAAGTATATATGGAATGTGTTCAGGAGTAAGTTTATAAGGTGAACTCTTCCAACTAAGGAAAAGCTTTGATTGCACCAATTTGAGATTTGTCTTTTGATTTTCTCAAAAAGGGGATCAAACTCTCTATAAGAAGGCCTCTTATTGGAAATGGGTATTCCAATATAAAGTAAAGGGATTTAGAAGCTTTAAGTCTAGTTATACTTTTTAAGCAACTGACATTTATACTGGCACTTAAGGAGAAGAACAATTGGCTCTTTTGTTTGTTTATTGACAATCCAGATAAAAACTTAAATTTGTTAACTACTGTAGTCATGGTATTCACTTAGTTAGGATCAACTTTAAAAAATATGATTAGGTCATCTGCAAATGATAGGCTAGAGATCCTTATAGCCTTACATTTAGAGTGGAATTTAAAATTTTTGTCTAGTGTTATATACCATTCTTGATCAACATAATTAAAATTTACATACTAAGATTGAACAAGTAAGGGGATAAGGGGTCCTCATGCATTAATCCCTTTGCTCTTTGGAAAAATATGGTAAGAATATCATTGATAAGGATACCATATGATACTATTAATATGTATTAATCAATCCACTGAACAAACTAATGTGGGATTCCAAATGCATATAATATGTTCAATAAGAAGTCCCAATCAAGTGATTCGAATTCTTTATTAAAATCCACTTTCATTGTATAATTCTTGATTTAATTGTAATTTTTAAAAGTTCCTATAATAGAAATAGATTATCACCTTTAACCATCCATTAATGAAAGTACCTTAACATAAATTAGTAATATGATATATGAAAATTAAAATTCTATTGAAGAACAAAGAAGATAGAAACATCTTTTTCTTCAATCAATGATTCTTCTTCCCCATGTGCACATCCTTCACCGAATTCCAACATTTAAACCAGGTACAAAACTGTCTTCTCATAAACTCCAACTTCTCTCCAAACTACAATCTTTCCTTCTTAAGCTTTCCTAGGTAATGGCAAACAATTACCAAAAGCTAAAACCTTCCTAAGAAAACAAAAAGTTGCACAATGGCAAATACTCAAACTCCCTCTTTACCTGAATTCCTGCCTTTGCCCCCATCCATCCTCAAACCTTTAGCCCCATCCACAAACCCAGCAGTGCCCTCTCCATCAGAAGCTCCAAAGAGATCTTAGAAGCAAGTAATTGGTGATGAAACTACAGCATCTCTATCTTACTCACCACCGAAAGATATGGGAGAAAGGTGGTTTGCCTAAATATAGAAATCTTGAAGGAAGGTACAAGGTCCTGGGAAGCAACCGTGGTAGGGTTCTTCATTGGAAAAAGACCACCTTTCCTATTAGTCTCTCAATGGGATAACAAGGTGTGGAAATCCAAAGGCCTAATAGATTTTTTTCTCTCTGAAGAAAATATGATATTGTTAAGATTCTTGTCTACTTCAGAAACTCAGAAGACAATAGAGGAAGGCCCATGGCATCTTGGAAGTCATCCTATTTTTCTTCAAACTTGGCAGCCACATTTAGACCTTGAAATGCTCAAGATCCAAAATATCTCACTATGGATAAACTTCCATAACATACCACTTGAGTATTGGACTACTCAAGGACTAGGAGCACTATCCAGCTAGATTGGAAGACCAGAATGCATGGATGAACATACTGTAAAGAAAAAACAGGTAGGTTATGTAGGGATATGTATCAGTGTGGACACTTCCAAAGAACTCCCCGAAGAAATTCCAATAATGAGATTAGGAGAGGAAGATTCACTAAGAGAAGACATAGTTAAAGTGCCTTACCATTGAAAACCACCTTCCACTTCAACTAAGACTTGGAAGGCCACGGGAAGAAACTTCAAAACTAGGAGTTATCAAGAGCTTATGGAGACATCTAAAGTAGAGTCACAACTGGAATCGTCGAATATGACATCCAAGGAGGCAACAGTACCGAAAACAGGGGAGATTGAATTATCTGAGGGCAAGGAGAAACAAAGCAATGAGATGGTAGAAAACAATCAAATGAATAAGAAGAAAGGTTCAATATAGCTCAATGTGAATGATAACATGGAGAAGGAAGTATTAGAAATAGCCAATACAACATGCATTTCTCAAACAAAAATTAAGGAAAATTAAGCTAAGTTAGCTAATAATCTAGAAGTGGAAAGGGAATCAATGGCAAGTCAAGGTAACTCATATACTTGAAACTCATAAAAGCTATACACAACCTAGAGAATCTGTAGGAACTGCTGAATTCCATACAGTGGAGAGAAGAAGATCCAAGAGGGGTAAACAAAGAGGCTTGACAAGCCAAACCTTTTAACCATGACATTAATAGCATGGAATGTACGAGGAATAAATTGTCCCGTTAAAATGTCAGCTTTACGGGACTTTGTTTTGCAACAGAGACCTCTCATCATTGGATTATTAGAAACCAAAATCAAAAAGGAAAATCTGGCCAAACTAGATGTTTTTGGATCCCACTAGAATATGATAACCAATCATCAACATCATGCTTTTGGAAGACTAATTATTTATTATAGGAAGGATGAACTCAAGGTAGATCTCCTAGATTTAAATGAACAAGTTGTACATCTAAAGTTAGCTTTTTTGAAGGGGAACATTGAGATTAAGTTTTCATTCATCTATGCAAGCAATTTTCAGTTTCAGAGGAAGGAATTATGGAATAACCTTAAATCTATCAGTAACACTGTATCTATATCATGGTTAATATATGGAGACTCTAACTCCATATTATACCTATTAGAGGCACAAGGGAACTGCAATATAAAAACTATACAACTAGCTTGAAAGAAATGGTTGAAGAGATAGGGGTGACAGATTTAAAGTATGTGGGACATTCCTTTACATGGTCCAAAAAACAACAATCAGAATGGCATATCAAGAAGAAACTTGATCGATCTCCAATAAATGATGTGTAGTTCCCTGACAGCATAGTTGCCTTTAAAGAGCCTATTTTTTTAGATCATACCCCTTAGTAGTAGAAACTTTACTCCAAAAAGGGTTTAAACAGTATCCATTTCAGCTCAACAACTTTCTAGTGAGTATCCCAGGGTTTAGTAAAGCTTGTAACAAAGGTGCAGAGCATAATTGCAAGGGGACTAAGAAATTCTATTGTGTTCAAAAATTGAAAGTTATCAAACATGAACTGAAGGTTCTTAACTCTACCCACAGGACTACTAATGATTTCTTAATCTCTCTAAGAACAAAACTTCAAGCCATTCAAACTCAACTAGCAGTTCTCCCAACAGATCCAATGTTACTTGAAAGAGAAAAACAAAATCTAACACAATTCTTGATGGCCACTCACAACCACAGTTCCCTATTACAACCAAGAGCTAGAGTACAATGGATGAAAGAGGGGGATAAATATAATAAATTCTTTTTCAACTCAATTCTAGCAAGGAGGAATTACAATAAGATCATGTCTATAACATCCACAAGTGGAACAATGCTACAGGCAGAATAGGAAATCCAAGAGGAGGCAGTGAAGTTCTTTAAAGATCCCCGAGGTACTCCAAATAGTGTAAGTGCAACAGTTGAAGAACTCAGATCCCTATCCTTGAGACAAATCTCAACTAATGATTCGGAGTTTCTCATAAAATCTATAAAAATACAGAAATTGAAGAGGCAATTTTTGGCATGGAAGGATCTAAAGCCCCAGGACTTGATGGTTTTAACGAGTATTTTATCAGAAAGATTGGAGAGAAGTAGGTCTCTTTATAATACAAGCAGTGACTCCTAAATGCTCCAACCCTACTCATTTTGGGGAATTTAGACCTATTGCGTACACAAAATTTCTCTATAAGGTTATCCCTAAAATACTTTCTATAAGAATGAAGAAAATCCTAGCACAACTGATCAACAATAATCAAGGGTTGTTCATCCAAGGCAGACATATAGGAGACAACATCCTCTTTGTCCAAGAAATAATGAAAGGCTATGCTAGACTGAACTGCCCACCAAATTGTACAATCAAAGTTGATTTTCAGAAAGCCTATGACAATGTGATTTTGGAGGATTTCCTTCTAAATTTATCAAATAGATTAAAGAGTGTATCTCATCAACCTCTTTAGCTATATTGATCAATGGCACTCCTATCAAATATTTCAAGGCAACAAGAGGTCTTAGACAAGGAGACCCCTTGTCACCTTACCTCTTTATCTTATGTATAGAGACTCTTGATACTCTTATCAAGCAAGAAGTGCTTAGAAATCCTAAGTTCAAATATCATTCAAAGTGCAAGAAGATTGGATTGAATAACCTATGTTTTGCAGATGATTTACTGTTATTTTGCAGGGCCACAAAGGAATCCATATAAAGTTATATGGAAGCTCTTAGCAAATTTAAACAATTCTCAAGTCTAAAGTTTAACCCAATTAAGAGCCATTTCCTATTATCTAAGAAAGCTACTGCATTGGGTCCTATCATCTCTCTGTTAAAAAAGTGCTCTAAAGGCAATCTGTAAGGTTCCGATCATGCATCTCATACGTAATCTATATAAAATATACACAACAAAAAATAAAACGGAACCTCAAAAGCTAGATCTACTCATGAATTTAGATATAGAAAATAAAAACATGAAATGTAATATGTTTACGTACCTTTTCGACGATCTCCTTCGTTATTTAATCTTCTTTACGTTGGGTTGTCGTAAACCACAATGATCAATGTAGGCCGTCTCTAATGAAAGTCCACACAAAGATAGAAGGATGAAACCTCAATAGGAGATGGCTAGAGTTCTTTTTTTGTGCTAGCAAAGACAAGGACTCTTAAGAGCAAGGTTTTAAAAACCAGACCAGACCATCTGGTCCGACCGAAAAAACTTGAACCGGTCAGTGGTCCGGTTCGGTTTCACCTAATAACCTCTATCTATAAAAACCGACTGTTTCAAACATTTTTTGGTCGGACCGTATGATCCAGTCCGGTTTGACCAGTTTTAAAACCTTGGTTTACAGGAACGAATTGCCCGCAGCCGCCGATGTATACAATGCTATTATCTTTTCAGCCCAACAAGACCCAGCTAGTAAATTATGAATTGTTAATCATTTATTATTCATGGTGTTTTCTTCAAACTTATAGTCCAAATGTAGAGATCGAAGAGAGAGGTACTCAACAGAGGGATATTTAACAACAAATGTAGTTCGTCTCTATCGAACCAGCTTTGCTTGAGAGTCTTGTTTTTGTCATCATTAACCATTCTTTCTTTTAAACATTACATTGCGTCTATAAGTACATTTTAAATTTCATCATTTACAATATAATACAAAATAATTCCTAACATTTTAAATTGTCAAAATTAAGTACTAACTTTTTAAAAACATCTAAAATAGACCTTAAAATGATGAAAATTTTGACAGAATTAACTCCTTATTATTTAAATATCATATTAATACTAACATAATATTATTATTTTCAAATAAAAAAACTCTACTATTATATAGCAAGTAGGATCCACTGTTATAAATATATAATAGTAGGTCTCACTATTACCTATCAGTAAGATTCACTTTTTAATTAATTTTAAAAAGTCAATTATATGGCAGATTTATTTCTGTTTAAAATAAAAATAATATTATATCAATATTGATATGACATTTAACTGATAAAGAGTTAATTCTATTAAATTTTTCATCCATTTAAAGTATTAAGCTTTTAAAAAGCTAATTATATGACAATAAACTCAGTTTTATTTAAATAATAAAAGAAAATACTATGTCATTAACATGATATCTAAGTTAATATGCAACAAACTCGATCTATCGTGTTTTTATTCACTTTTAACTTTGAAAGCTTGTTTCTCAAAAGCATATTATGTAGTCCAACGTACATCTCTTCTAGATAAAGCTATTATCGAAAATTCATTTTGAGAAATTAAAAACAATTTATTTGTGCATAAATTCTGACCCTTAAAATAAATGGAAACATTTATTTATTAATAATTCATTAGATAATGAAAGACATTGGTGTATTTTTATTTCAATAAAATTTTTTATTTTTACTTATTCTTATAAGTTTTACTTCTTATTTATTATATACCGGTTTTATAGCGGTTTATTACGGGTTGAGCTTCTAAACCTTAAACCTTTACTTCGACCGGTTCGATGTCCGGTCCGATTTTTAAAACATTGCATGTAAGAGAAGGAACTAAACACAGGATAATATTATAAATTCATATCAACCATGTTATAAAAGAGCCAAATACCAAATAATTTAACCACAGATAACACGTAAGATATAGATCTATCCAAAAGACAAATTTCTATTTCAACAATAAAGTTGGCTCATCTATAATCCATAAGAGCAATAGCAGATCTATTTTCAAAGTAAAAGTTAAAAAAAAATGGTTGCTTCAAAGAAGAGTTCATAAAAGGGTATTACATATTTGCATATATATTTTCCAATTACCTATGACTTCTACAAATATTATTTAAAAAATTAGAAAATGGTATTGGGTTTTTTTTTTGGGTAAATATTGTGTATTTTTTTTAAAGGAACTCAAATGGAAGTTTAAAATTTTGACAACTTGAAGTTCAAATAAAATGAAATTTATAACATTAAAATTCTGAATAGGCGTACTGCACTGAGCTTTTTAATTTGTTAGTTTCATAAATCCCAAAGTTGAAAGTTACTAAATTGGATTCCAGAATGGGAAAACGATTAGAAGCAAAATTCAACAGCCAAGAAAGGGCTATCGGAATCCACTGGGGACTGAGCTAGGTGACAATGCAGCTTGTTACAAAGTTTGTGGGTTGAATTTCATTTGTTATAATTATCTCTTTAATCCAGTTGGAACGTTTTCCACAGAAGGTTTGGATATCCTGGACCTTGGATAACTGCAAGTTTTACAGCTTGTCGAAGTTAATTTGAGATGAGTTGCTTGGAGTGCGCAAATCAAGTAAAAAAATTATACTTCATGGAAAACGCTAATGAAGTTAGTACGAATATAATGAACTGATGGAATTATAATAGATATTTAAAAAAATGTATAGAATTGAGCATTTTCATTTCTTCCCATGGCATCAGTGCTACTTGCAAGTGGGTTAGTATTCTTTCTTCTAGATGGGATTGCAAATTGGTGGACAACTGTCCCTAATGGTTTGTGATTGGAAATACTGAGGGTCCAGCAGCTTTTGACCAATTATAACGATCGAGTACGATGTATTCGGTTTCAATTTGGTCCCTCAAATAAGTTCTAGAAATTCAACGCAACTTTTTGTGATAGCTACCAAGTCTACTCCACATACTATAGTGGGCTAACAACCGCTCAACTTTTCCTCGGTAGCTATCCACTTGCTGAATGTGTCCAATTCATTAAAGGTTAGGCATCTTCCAATCAAGTTGATAGAATTGTATTTTGTGTACTCTTTTCCACTTTGAATAGTCTTGATCATAATTATTGAGCTTTTTCCATAGTAATCTTTGAATTTTACTTTTGGTTTTATCTAGCTTTACAACTTTAGAGATAACTTCTCTTATGATCGTTGGAATTATACTCATGGCCAAAGTTATGTAATAGATTGAATACTTTGTTTTGTGATTATTAATTTTGATTAATAATATAACAAATGATTTTATTATCATATTAGGTTTATTATTTTTTATTCTAATATAATAAGTCCTGGATTAAATTTATACACTTGTCATCATAATAAAGATTATGATAATAAGAGTCAAGTCTTTGGGCTTTAATCTAAAAGTGTTCTTGATCATAGCGTCATTAAATAAGAACTTTAATGATTCGGTTAGATCAATATATATGTAATAGTATCTATTGGATAGATATTAGTAGATCTCATTTATTAAGTTACATATATAGATGATGCATATGAAGATATAATCATTAAACTGACCAAATTGAGGATTTCCAATGAATAATATTACTTATGAACTGTCAAGTGGGATATTCTCATAAGGATTTAAATGTATATTTTTCCTTTGACCTGAGATCATCATAGTAATCAATAGGTCAGTTATTATGTTTTGATGTCGGACACCTAGTGCGTAAAAATGCTAGTTGAATGATCATTTGATATAATGAAGTACCTATCTAATTAGTGGTGAGTCAAGATGGGTTCCATCGACTCTAGGTAATAAGTTTGAGTTCTATGTTTTCATTGATTTTAATAGTTGTTTCAAGACCTTGACTAGGGCGATTGAATGAGTGAGAAAAAAGTGTTTTCTAAGTTATTCACTAATCATTAATGATTGAAATGTAACATAGTTAGTTATTTAATAGGATTTGACAGTTAAATCATACCTTAAGATAATCCGGAGTTGTAATGATGGAAGGTAATAATACATTATCCTTAACTAGGTTTCGTCTTTGTAAGGTTGTTATTTCACATTATCCGGTCGTTGAAGAGTATTGTTAGACACTAATCTTAATTAGTAATTAGTTGGATTAATTACTACCGACTTAGTGATGAACATATATGGTCACACACTTACGAGTGTAATATTTCATGTTTATGATTATTTAATTTATTATGAGATAATTTATTAAATAATCTATATGACATATTATTATATTTATTGCTAGCATAGAAAATATAATTAATATTGAAAATTCTCTTATATAAAATAAATAAATAAAATAAAATAGTTTTTATTTTATTTTTTGTAAATAATAATAATAATTTTTTAAAAAAGGCAAAAGACGTCAGATGGTAAAAGTCGTTTTGTCCTTGGTAGTTATGTTTGGTTTTACATTTAAACCAAAATGAAATGAAGTGCATTGGGTTGTTTAAGTTTTTAAAACAAAAACGTTAAAGCGCTTACAAATAGAAGAGAGTAATATATACTCTCCTTTTTTTTGGTACGTTGATACTTAAAGAAGAGAAAAAATAAAAAAATTGTTTTCTCTATTTTTTAAGAAAGAATTCTTTAAATTTAACAATAACCATATCAAATATTAAAAGTGAGACGTATTTTTATGTGTGGAGTGCATAAAAATTACTAACTAATCCTTATAAATTTTAGATATTTATGTTTACCTATTCTTGTAATTAGTATGAATTTTAAACGTAATATATAAATATAAAATTGTAATTTTTATTTCCACTGGCGAATACAATCCTTCATCTTTACGACCAAATCTTTCTATACTTTACCTCAACCCTTTTGATCAATTGTGTTAAAAGTAGTAGGAAAGGACTACAAGTAAATTCCTTGTTATAAATTAATTTGGAAAAGATATAAGGCTATAGTCGTCAGCTTAGAAGCTTTTGTTGTTAATCATATTGAAATAGAGAATCGAAATAAAGAAAGCCATTACCTGTAGGCGTTTTCCTTCTTTCTATCATTCCTCTTGGCAAATTTGGACTTGTGTTTAACATCACGAAGAGGATTATAACTTGGAGGAATCATTAGCTGTGAAGATGACATCCCCTTCTTCCACTGGAATACCATTGCAAAGCCAAATATATATAGTAAATCCCTAAGTCTTGCAGTTTATTCTAGGAATAATACGAATACTCAACCCATGGCAGAAAAAAATGATAAAAAGAAATGTTAAAATAGAGATTAAGTTGTGTTGGGTTTCTATGGGGCATACTACAGCACCCCCCTCAGATTAGGAACCGCGACTTCATCTTAAGGGACGTAACTTGCCCGATTAAGGTTAGGTTTATGAAGGCCTTATTTGGTAAAGAGCTTTTCAGCTCTTTTTTAACTGTTTGACCCATTTTAATTTATTGATCTCCTGAGAAAGCTATTAAAAGTGTTTCGTAAAGAGCTGATTGAATTAGATGATTCAAACCAACAAGCTGATTTTCAACTAGCTCCTCTACAAGAGCGTTTCATCCCATCAGCCGAAAATTTTTCGGCAAATCTCCATTTTGCCCCATTCTCGCTTACTGATTGTTCGATTACCTTGCTCCACTCTTTCCTCGTTTGACATGGCGAGTGGTGAGGTCCCCGCGCTCCACTCTTCTCCCTCTTTAGAGAACCAGTTCAAAGAGTTCTGTACTCAATTGGAAGAATCCGGAAATTTGCGCGAGAGAATACAAATGATTGTGAATGACATTGAATCCATTTCCAGGCTCATTCAAGCTAGCCTCCTTCTGCTTCACCAGTCTCGTCCTGTTCCTGGTAGAAAAAATCAAGCTTTTTTCTTTTTAATTTTATTATTTATAATGTTAATTTCCTCCATGTATTTATTTATGATGCGGAGCAAGCAAAGGCTTTAGAGGACGTAAAGACTCATATTGAAGTACTAAGGGAGCGGTACAATCAACTTGCGGAAATTGTTCACGGATGCCCTGGGCAGTATTACAGGTGAATTGTAGAATTGATTTTTTTTATAGGGATTTTGTTTTTTTTCTTTATTTGGATGATGAAATAGGTATCATGGTAATTGGAGGAGTGAAACGCAGACTATGGTTTCACTTCTTGCTTTCATGTACTGGTTGGAGACTGGGAACCTGCTTTTACATTCCCAAGCTCAGGAAAAACTTGGATGTATCATGTATGTTCATCTGGATACATTACTGTCGACAGGCCCGTAACAAATCTCATCTCATAACAGAAACACAGCACGCACCATTCTACAGTCTGTACATATCCTTGCAGAATATTTGTTAGTTAGAAGAGAGAGAGAGCAAATCATTTATTTTGTACAGCCCACGCTCCTGTATATATTTTACATTCTCAGTGAATAAAACCATCATCTTCGTATTTTCTCCACATGAAGAACTGATATGGTATTAGAGCAGGTTTGATCCGAATTATTAATTTCTCAGTTGTCCGTCTGGATGTCCAGTCCCAGCGGCCTGGTCCGATTACCACTATGTATATTTCAAGTAACAACTGGATGTCCAGTCCCAGTTGCACTTGAGGAGGAGTGTTAGAGTATCTCATATTGCCTAGACATGAAAATATTAAAGGGCTTATAAGTGGTAAGGGTCAACCATCCAAACAACTAGTTCTAGCTATTTGGACAATGGTTGACCCAAGCCCAATTTTTGATAGTGGACTCTACACTCTGCCCATATTAAACTTTTTAACATCTTCACGTCTAGGCAATATGGGACACTCTAACACTCCCCTTCAAGTGCAACTGGGGATGGACATCCAGTTATCACTTGAAATATACGCAGTGGAAACCGGACCGGGCCGCTGGGAATGAACATCCAGACGGACAACCGGGAAATTAATAACCTGGGACAAACCTGCTCTGATACCATATTGAATTTTTAATATAGGTAGAGTGTAGAGTCCACTATCAAGAATTGGGCTTGGGTCAACCATTGTCCAAATAACTAGAACTAGTTGTTTGGATAGTTGACCCTTACCATTAATAAACCCTTTAATATTTTCATGTCTAGGCAATATGGGACACTCTACCCGGTTATATCCCTTTGCCCAATATGTCCATCAGATGTCTAGTCCTGCTCTGGACTGAGGGGGTGTGTCAGGAATCCCACATTGGACAAGTATGAAAGCATTTAACAATTTATAATAGTATGCAAACCTCCCCCTCCAGAGCTAGCTTTTGGGGGTGAGTTAGGCACTTTATAATATAGTATCAGAGCCTGTTTGTCTCGATGGTTTGGGGCGGTGCCCGGTTATATCCCTTTGCCCAATATGTCCATCAGATGTCCAACCCTGCTCTGGACTGAGGGGGGTGTGTCAGGAGTCCCACATCGGACAAGTATAGGCACTTTCTAACATCTTCCTTCTCAATTTTTAGTCTCGCAAACATCACCTGTCATTGATTCATTATGCAAAGAAAAACATGAAATAGATACAACCTTCCACACTCAAGTTCATCTAAAGGACATTATTCCTCAGGCCAATGCCACTACTCATCGCTCTGAAAAAAAATCTTCATCAACAGGTACCTAAAAGTTGTAGACAATGAGAGAAGATAGTTTCATGAACAACCAGTTTTAATACGTTGAAGACAATTTAACTCTAGTTACTCTCTTATAAACCACATGAAAAAAGTTACATGTTAATGAAACTAGCTCGAAAGAAAGCTCCTTTCAACTTTGGCCCATATAAAGAAATGGTACTGTAGAAAACGTATTTGGGAAAATGTGAAAGCTTACTTTATTAACGACTAATGAAGTATTTATATACAGTGGTCATGAAAGAGTAGAAAACTAACTAACTGAATTTAGCTAACAAACTAGGTATTGTGAATAAATAAACAGTCGTAGCTTGGAGATGTTAAGTTGAAAAGGAGCAGCAGCAAGAGCCTTAGTGAAGACATCGGCGAGCTGATCCTTGGAGGT
>JANZLC010056995.1:0-14385 GCA_026413385.1 Erythroxylum gracilipes
TGTCATAAAGTCTTACCCACATTAACATAATAATTAACTCCACAAAATAATCCCTTAAGGACCTCATAAATTATTCAAATCATGCTTATTCCTCAAGAAAAAAAATTAGGAGCCAACATATAAATTCAATTTTAGTGATCCATAAGAAAATTTGAGTAATTAACCAAGAAAAAGGAGAAATTAAGAAATAAAAGACGTAACAATTTATTGCAATATTTATTTTAACCTGATCTTAGTCTTTCAATGATCTAGGAGTCATTGCATAATCCTTTGCATGTAAGACATAATGTATAAATAATTTTACAATCAAAAGAAATTTTGTTTTGAACTTTAACGAAATCCTCTTAATATTCAATCAAATTTAGGATAATTTTCTGAAATGTTTTTAATTTAAATTTTTATTTTGAAAAGGGGATGTTTTGATGCTTTTTGAAAACTTAAAATAATGAAAATTAATGGATTAAAGTGTTTTTTTAAAGTTAAATTCTTTAATTCAACTAAAGTAAGGGTTTTGATAGTGATGAGTGAAATTTTATATATAAACCTACTATTCTAATATAAGATTAAGGCAATATGACAGATCACTATGTACTAAGTAAAGTGATAATAGAGTCGATCCCATAAGACATGGATATAAGTAATAAGTATAATCTCCTTACTATTATCTAATCAGTAATAAATGGGGTTTTGATTGATTGAGTTAAAAATGATTTAAAATA
The DNA here is from genome assembly GCA_026413385.1 of Erythroxylum gracilipes. NCBI lineage: Eukaryota > Viridiplantae > Streptophyta > Magnoliopsida > Malpighiales > Erythroxylaceae > Erythroxylum > Erythroxylum gracilipes. The sequence goes on from JANZLC010056995.1 coordinate 720, forward strand.
CTAGCTACTTAGATCACTATTAGAACACTCCGCACAATAATCAAAGAAAACAAAAATAAGTATCCATATTAGGGTTCTCTTAATTTTCATATTACATCTTTAATTTAATTATAGGAATTCTATCTTTGGGACTAACTAGGTTTCTACTAACATATAACTACGTTTCCCTAAATTGGTTAACTAATATATATATATATATATATATATACACTAAGTTCTCTGAAACTTCACAAAAGGTTACCCTAATACTAAAAGGGTCACGTAGGTTTATAGCTAGATTATTGTTTAATCCTTAACATATATGTTAACTCAATCTACACATATGCCTTTTAACTAAGTTTATTATAAATTCTATCAAAATATAATCTATCTCTTGTATTTGATTAACATTAAGATTGACACATATAAATCTTAAACATAACCTTATTATAAAAATTGAATCAAAGCATAGCAGAATCTATTAAGGTTCCATACAATCTAGATATAAAAAGTTATTATCCTAAAATCATTCTTGAAATAATGAAAAAATAAAAAGGAAATAAAGATTTGTGCTAAAATATCTCGTGATGAAAATATCAATCCTTTGATGATAATTTCTTATTTGAAATGATATTCAATCTCAATCTATTACTAATGACTCTTGGATGTATTCTCTAGGTATCCGTTGGTAGGGGATTTCTAATCCTATTAAAAATTAAATAATGGAATAAAAAAGTGAAAAGACTCTTAAAAAATCTAATTTTACGTTGTTTAAATAGAAATCTCAAGATATACACAGTTTGGGACACAAAAAGAGATAACCATAAATTTTAGTTACCAGTTTGTCTCATTGAAGCTTCTACTTGAGCTGCCAATGCACTAACCACTTATGAACTATATATACTTGAAGGGTTTATAGCTCTTGCCCTATTTTATTGAAACAAATAATTGTCCATTAACACTCCTCAATCAACTCTAGGGTGGCTTTTAGATTTTTGTTATATAAGGCTCCTTTAACTAGTACATTAACTATCTGCCTTGTTTCATAGTCTTGACCATTATAGAATCTCTAATATTGCAACTAAATAGATAGTCTATGGTATGGAATCCTTCTTAGTAGATCTTATATCTCTCTCAGGTCTTATAGGTGTTTTCTTATCATATTACAAATAGGAAGATAATTTATCAACCTTGCATAGTTTACATGACTCTATTATGTCCCTTTCATATCAATAAGTTAGGAAAACCTATAATAAACATAACATCAAGAATAAAACAAATAGGTAGAATTAAGAAAAGAATATAAAAAATAAATGGAGTATACAAAAAAGAAAATAACTAAATTAGCAGTTCTCATATTTCTTTAATATTCCATCTATTCCTCGGTAACGTTGCCAAAAACTTAAAAGTGAATTTTTATATTTAAACTCAGTATTTAATATCACGAATAAGGCAAATGAACTTATTGTTTTGTGCTTGTGAAGTGGTAGGGGTTGATTCCATAAATAATGGATATAAGAATTGAGTCTAATATTCCTACAATTATCTAATGAAAAAAGAAATGAAATTTTAATTAAAATGTTAGTTATGTTGATTACCTCTAAAAAACATGCACAATAATTAAAGAAAAAATCAATTAATAATATCCATATTAGATTTCTCCCCAATTTCATCTTGCATGCTTGATTTAATTATAAGAATTATATCGTTTGGAATAATGAGGTTTTTTAGTGCCATCTATGGATGTAGAACCACCTATCCTTAGATTGATTATGAAATATCATCATCATCACACCCAGTCCGAAGTCGCGCAATAAAGCGAGATCCGGAGAGGTCTGATAGTACGCAGCCTTACTCCTACATAGTAGAGATTGATTACAAAATATATTTATCTAACTAATATTTATGAAATGCACTATATTATTTGAAACCTCACAACATTTAACCTAATAATAGAATAAATGAGTATATCTATATCTAGATCCCCATTTAATTATTAATATAAATGTGCCTAATTCAATTTACATATAGGTTCTTTTGAATATATCTATATATAGTTTTGAAACAGATCTAAGTTACCACGATATATGATCAATATTAATATTAACACATATAAATCCCAAACATAAAATCCTTTTTTAAAAAATTGAATACAATAATACAAGAAACTAAGGTTCTACTCAATCTAGATATAAAATTTATTAGCCTATAAAAATCCTTGAAATAAAGAAAATAATAGTTGAAAGGAAAGAAAAACTTACACTAAGGAATCCCCTAATGAAAATCTTGATCCTTTGAAGATAATCACTTCTTTAAAATGACTTTTGCTCTCTTTATCTCTGTTTATTGAAAACAACTCTTAGATGTATTCTCCAACTCTCCTTTGTAAAGAGGATGCTAACCCTAATGAAAACATAAGTATGAAATAAAAGAAAGTGAACAAAATCCTAAAAACCCTGATCTTTGTTTTGTTTAAATTGACAGCCTGAGAGATACAAATGTGTCCCAAAGTTATGAACTTTTTTCTCAAAAAATTCGGAAGAGAAGTTTTAAATCTCTTTCTAAGATTTTCATCGATTCTTGAATTACCTTAATTGGAGTAGAGATGAGAAATTCATGACCATTAGTATGTTGAAATTGTCTTGTAAATCTTTCCCAAGAGGTAGGTAGGTTAAGATGTGGTCATATATCTCTCAGTAACCTTTTCTCTCAATTGTATAATCTCCCTTCAACACATGTATTAAGTAGTGTCATCATCTTTAGGATTTCTAAGAGGAGCACAAACTAACACATAGTTATGTACTAGGTCTTGTTCAGCCCAAAGCATAGTATTTTCATCATATTATTCCTTTTATGCTCCTCTAATTCTTAACTACATCATTCCTAAAGCCAAATTTTCATAATTACCTAAAAAAGACATAAAATAAATTAAATCAAGGTAATTTAGATGAAAAGGCAAAATACTAAGAAAAAAATGCAAAAATTCATACACATCAGATAGACTAGTAGAACATAAGAATAAAAAGTTATAATTAGTGCATTATGTTAGGCAAGGGGATAAACCAATCAATAGCTAATTAAGTGTGCCTTGAAATAGCTATTATAATGTCTAGCTTATCTGTTTAACATCAACTTAAATTTTTTTAGGTATATGTATACCAAAATTAAGTTATAGGAAGATCTTTTATATATTAGAAAGTTGCTAAGTGTCTTAAGAGGCTAAATAGTGCATTTGAGATCATTGGTATGAGTAAAAAATGGAGTTTACTTTGACTAAATAGTTCATTTTGCTAAAAGTGAAAGCAAACAATGTTCTAAAAAGTATTTACTCTTACTTGGTGTATGGAGAACAAATTCAAGGTTTGCATATCCACACACATCTTCTAAATAAGAGTTATTTTTATTATGAAAAAGACTAGTTATTTAGGTATGGATTTTTTAGTAACTGCTTTGGCTTAGTACCATGATGTTATTGTTAATGGATTAACCCCTGTTTTCCCTGAAATCTTTAATGATACAAACTTGAGGAGGGCTGAAATCTTAGAGTCCCATGGTATGGAACTCAGAGATCTAAGCTCTAAATTTGCATTTAAGCATATGATAGAACAGGTAGGATCAAGTTCAAAATTTCCACAACAAAATCAAAAGGTATCATAGAGTGAAGAATCTGACGAAGAAGAAGAAGGTTAGGAGATAGTGCTCAACAAATTGGAAGAGAATAATAAGCGACTAGAGGGTATGATTGACGTTGTAAAGGCATAAATGAAGGAGGTAGTGTGACATTAACACTGCTAAACAAAGAAACTACTAAAGTGTTTTAATAGTAGCAAGGCGTCCAAGTCCTTCCTCCAACGCCATCACCACCATAATCCCTAGATGTATTATTGCCCTTATTTTCTATTTCTTTTATTGTTATTCTGTTAGTTTTGAGTTTTGAGTGTGCTTTAGTTATGTGTTGTTTCCACTTTAAAGACAATGTGTTGTTGAAGTGTAAGGCATTGTGAATTTTTGTTACATGACGTTTGCATTGTGTGAATGTGTCAATCACATGAAATTGCAAGGAATTGGCTTAACTATGTACATAATCACTTAAATTATGAAGAAAATTTAACTTGTGAAGTTGGTATTTCTTATGAGTTTTAAAGGTGAATTTGCGAGGTTGATTAGAATATTGTACCTATTATTTCATTTTATGACACTTTTTTGGATACACTTATAAATAAGTTTATTTAAATTTGTAAGCATCATTAGTAGCCTTTCATGGGAGTGATTGATTAGGAAGAAATGATGTAGGTTGGAAAAATATATGGAAAATTTGGGGTTAAGAATAGAGATAGTAGCCAGTTGTGAGTTATGATCTAGCTAAGTAACTGGGGAACATTCACGACAAAATATTTTACTTTATATTAAAAGGACAAAATGACACTCTAACGAAGCTAAATATAACATAATCTAGTTGAATAACTGAGGGATATTCATGACAAGATGTTTTCCTTCATGTTAAAAGACTAGGTGATCATTAAATAAAATCTAAAAATATGGTGTTTTCAATAAAAGTGAACCTATTAATCTTGTAAAATGTTAAAAAATACCATGAGAGGATACTTAGCAATGGCCTACCTCTTTAATTGGTAAATAAGAATGAATGCTTGCTTACAAGCATCATGGATGTATGAATAGGGTGTCAAGATTTTGGTTGATATATGTATTTAAATCAAAGAACTTGAGCATGAATGTAACAAGTTAGTGTATTGAAAATTTTTAAGTGATTGATGTTATAGGTAAGTTAATTTTAGGAAAATTGGTGTTATTGTACTATTATTGTATAGTTGTATGATTATGTGATTATGAGAGTTTTGTAATTTGTTTGTTTTGTAGTTTTAGTTTTGCCTGGGGATAAACAAAAGTTTAAATGTGGGTGAGATGATAAGTGTAAATTATAGCATGTTTTCTAAGATTTAGAGTGTGTTTTTTAAGTGTTTTCTTAGGTGATAATCATGTGATCAGGACTTCAATTTTTTTTCATATTAGTGTTTTGTGTGTTTTATTTTATTGTTGTTTATTAGGGCAAGAATGTGATCTTAATTATATGATTTAAGGGAAGTTCAATATGATTAATAATGAGTGGAGAAAGGAAATTGAAGAAAAGATGAAGAAGGAGCTAGAGAACAAGATGATCATCTTGCATAAGGGCAGCAGGAACCTTATTGAAGCCTCTATCACGATCATGCATGCCATACACAATCATGACAAAGAGGTGGTGCAAGATGTTGTGCACAATCGTGCATGAGGTAGATTTCTAAGTCATGAAATTTTTATACTTTTGATGATTTAGGGCTATTTTTGGAACAAAAATAAGTGGTAAAATCCTAGAAAGAACCTAGGAGGCTCAAGAGTATAAAAGGAAAATGAAAAACATCAGAAAAGCAACTAGAAACACAAAAACAAGAGTCAAAGAGACCAAACTTTTGAAGAATACAAGCTACATAATTTTTCAACTTAAGGCAAAAGAAGAGAGGACATTTAGAATTCAAACCACTACTCTTTTCTGTTCTTTCCTGTTTTTGAATGTTGATGATGAACAATTTGGGATATATACTTTTAGCTATAGATTGCCAAATTTGTATTAGGAATTACTCTTGAATTATTTGTTAAACTTTTACATTCTTGATTTGATTTTCAATATACTTTATGATGTTTATTGTTTCATATTCAATTTGAATTGAGATATTAGGTTAAATCATTTGTTTTATGTTGCGTAACAAGAGTTGGTACCATAATAAATCTATAAACATCATATTAATAAGTAATTGAAAGAGATCTTAATTGTTTATTAGTTAGCCTTAGGATTGCTTCAAAGCGAATTGGATTGGAAGAGTTTTGATAGATCAAGAGGTTACAATTCAATTTCTATCTATTTAATTAGGATTATTTGGTTAGATCTCGAGAGAGGATAATCATAATTATTGGATATCTGGGGACAAGTAGTTTTAAATCAAAAAGGTGACGTGAAAACAAATAAGGATAGAAGTAATTTCTGAGTTTTCATCATTGATTAATCAACTATTTCATTGTTGCTTATTCATCATTCAATTATCAATTATCTTATTTTTATTTTAATTCTTAGTTATTTCATCATATTGTTTACCTTAAAAAAGTTGTACAATAATTGTTAAGTGACTAATACATTTGGGAACGACACTTTGATATTATAAGGATAATATCGTGATCCTGTCATTTGTTACTTTCATTACCGGGTAGTCCTCTTTTGTTACTTTCGTCTCTAAGGTTGGTTTTGAGTTCTAAAGTTTGGATCTTGATCTCTCAAATTTGGCATTGGATCTTGATCTCTCAAATTCCAATTTGTTCTTTGCCGATCTTTGTTCTCTTGGGGAGAATCTATGAAAGTCAAGATCATGTTAGAAAGATTCTCAGAATTCTTCCAAAAAGATGGAGACCCAAAGTAACAACAATATAAGAAGCTAAGGATTTGAGCAAGCTGAAGCTAGACGAATTGCTTGGTTCACTAAAAATTCATGAAGTAGAGCTAGATGCAGAAGAAAAACCATACTTATGCACTGGTAGGATTTTCTTTCTTGAATATAACATATGAAGTGTGCAGATAAATGCACTTGCTTTTATACTTTGAACTGTATATATATACTTTGGTATATATAATGTACCAAACACCCCCCCCCCCCCCGATCGTCATCAGAAAGAAAACCGTTGGACCAGTTCAACGTTCGAATGCCTCGCCTATCCTTATCGACAAGCCAACCTTTCGACTCCCCCAGGTACGTTATGGTGCCCAAAACATAGAAGAAGCGCAAAATACAAAAGAAGTGCAAAACACAAAAGAAGTGGAGAAACACAGAAGAAGCGCAAAACACAGAAAAAGTGGAGAAACGTAGAAGAAGCACAAAACACAGAAGAAGCCCAAAACACAGAAGAAGCACAAAATATAGAAGAAATGCAAAAAAGAGAAGATGTGCAAAGCTCAGAAGATGCGCAAAACACAGAAGATGCGCAAAACATAGAAGAAGCGCAAAACACTGAAGAAGCGCAAAACATAGAAGAAACCCAAAACACAGAAGAAGTGCAAAACACAGAAGAATCCAAAAACACAAAAGAAGCCCCTTTTTGTGCTTTCTCCCCCTATCTTTCTTATTTTTGCCTCTCTCCCCCTATTTCTTTATCTCCTACTTATTACATTTTTCCCAATTTCGTTCACCCACCGAAGGTGTCCAGCGACCGTGCCTATGGGCTGTTTCGACCAGCGAAGGTGTCTAGTGAATGTGCCGATGGGGATTTTCAGCCACCAAAGTAGTCCAGTGAATATAACGTCGTTATCCATTCAGAAAACACCAGAATATCGCACAAAAAATGAAGAAAAAAACACAAAACCCACGGTCTATAGTTGTACCTCAATGAAAACCACCTTACCTTATCAGAGAAGACCATCGGAAGCCGACGCTACATTCTCAAGAGGAAATGTGGACTTAGCCGCGCATGACTCCAGATTCTTTCACGACTGTTGAAGATCCGATGTCACTCATGGTTGCAATAGAGACCGGCGGTGGAGCTGGAGATGATGACGATGGTCACGGAAGTGTAAAACACAGAAGAAGCACAAAACACAGAAGACACGCAAAACACAGAAGATGTGCAAAACACAGAAGAAGTGGAGAAACACAGAAGAAGCGCAAAACACAGTAGAAGCACAAAACACAGGCTATTTTTCCCACCAATAGTCCTAGCGACCGTGCCAACGGGCTGTTTTGCCCACCGAAGGTGCACCAACGGGCTGTTTTTCCCACCGATGGTGCCTAGCGTCCGTGCCAACTGCACCTTCTGTGGGCAAAACAGCCCGTTAGCACAGACGCTAGGCACCATCGGTGGAAAAAATAGCCCGTTGGTGCACCTTCGATGGGCAAAATAACCCGTTGGCATGGTCGCTAGGCACCATCGGTGGAAAAAATAACTCCTCACAGTCGCCGTTTGTGGGTGACGATCACCCAGGCGACGAACTAGCGGCAACAACTGACACTGGCTCTGTAGAAGATGATGCTTGCCGCTTCAAAATGGCCATCGTGATAAGTCCTCATCTTTAATGTTGAGTGCTATATTATTCAGCTGCGATTCAATATCTTGATATACTTGATCATTACTTCACCTATTGGATCATTTTCCCTTTCGAAAAAATCAAAAAGATTTTGGTGATAAGTTATGTAAATTAGGACTTCTTTTTCTAATTAGCAAGCATATCTTGTACTATGATAAGAGTGATCCTTTCCTATCAAAAGGAGATCAATATTGAATAAAGAAATCAAGTAGAATTTTTACCGTCAAGAATTAGGTATTCTTTTAACCAATCAAGTTTTAAATTTCAAATTCCATACATGTTTTTCCAAAAAAAAAGTAATAATTCTATGGATAAACCTCATAAATTAAAGTGCAGACACAGAAGATATGAAAAACACAGAAGAAGTGGAGAAACACTGAAGAAGCGCAAAACATCGAAGAAGCGCAAAACGCCGAAGAAGCGCAAAATACAGAAGAACTAATGAATGCTCTTTAAGCACAAGAGCAAAGAAGCACCTTTAGGCAAGATAAGATTACTGAAGGTGCATTTTATATGCAAAGCTAACAAGCTGGAATAGGGAATTATTGCAGAAGTAAAACTACTTCAACAATATTTTACCATTCTCCTTAAAGAAAAATCATAATTTAGTTTTAAAAAGAGTAAATAAGTTAATAAATCTATCCTATAGGATTTGCAGTATGGACATCATAACCCAAACTCTCTGATGTTAAACCATTTTTTCATAAACCCAACATCTAAACTCACTTTCCCAACAAAACCCGTTAGATTTTTAGTAACTTTAACTCTATTCTTACCAAGATTAAACTATTATGCACCCCATAACATCTATTTTTTATAATATAGGGCTTCAATCTTTAGAAATAAAAACATGCACAAAACGTAACAAAAATAAACATTCAAAAAACATGCATAAAACGTCACAAAAATGTACATTCTGTAACATTTTTTAGAAACGTGCGTAAAACCTAACAAAAATGTGAGCTAATCGTTAGTGTTTCTATTGAAGGAGTGAAATGCCACCTCGTAGAAGGATACGAGGAGTTTTTCAAGGATCGGTCGCACCTGACCCTCTACCAAGAGAGGAGGGTACGGATGAGTCTAGAGCCCCAGGAGATGCTGAGGCTTCTGGAGAAACATAGAAGAAGCGCAAAACACAGAAGATTCGTAAAACACTGAAGATGCGCAAAACACAGAAGAAGCGCAAAACACAGAGGAAGTGGAGATACACAGAAGAAGCACAAAACATAGAAGATACGCAAAGCACTATAAGCTTATCATACTGCTTACAAGTCCCCAATAGGCATGTCCCCATACCGACTAATCTATGGCAAAGCATGCCATTTACTTGTGGAGTTAGAGCATAAAGCTTATTAGGCGGTTAAACAATGTAACATGGATTCCGATCATCATCCTCATTCAACGTCCTCTTTATCCTCAGATTCTCAATCCTGACTGAGTCCATATACTCCGAAAATATTTCAAATGTCTCTTCACCTTTTTCTTCATCATTTAATTTCTCCAATCTGTTATGTAAAGGTAAAAAGTTAGTCTAAAAAGTAATCATAGACTCAGTACTTACCTCTGAGCTAAGTTATAGTTTCTCTAGAGCATAAAGGGCAATATGTAGTTGGATTTTGAAACTTGATACTGTCCTTGACCCCTAATATCTATAGAGCTACTAACTATAAGATCAAAGAGTGAGTTGGAGTAATACCTGAACTCTAAATCAGCTTATGAAATGGAAACTTGCTCAGAGGGCCAAGCAATAATTGTGATTCTTCTGTGTTTTGCGCTTCTTTTGTGTTTTACGAATCTTCTTTATTTTGCGATTCTTCTGTGTTTTGTGCTTCTTCTATGTTTCTCCACTTCTTATGTGTTTTGTGCTTCTTTTGTGTTTTGCACTTCTTCGGCAATCTGTTTGCTTACAGTAAAGAAAGTTTCTAAAATAAACTTCAATAATTCCTATGTCTCTAAACCACTATTTTATAAACGAATTCAGGCATATCTTTTATTGCAATACTATTTACAAGATCATATTCAAACTTCTTGATTATAGACTTAGAGAAGTGATAATACCTCATATCATTCTCTCATAAGTTGCCTTCATCAAAAAAAGACAAACAAGTGATAACATATTCATAACCAAATAGTTATTCAAGAATTACAGTACGAAACAATTAAGAAAAAGTTGTGCTACTAAGATTGACTTCTACAAGGTATTTGATTCCTTAAATTGGAGCTTCATTCTAGATATCATGGTAGCCTTGGTTTTCTAACAAGGTTCATAAGTTAGATTGAGCAATGCATTACAATAATCTCCTATAGCATTTTAATGAATGATGAGCTAACTAAAATAATTAAAGGTACTTATGGATTCAGATAAGGAGATCCATTTTCTCAATATCTATTTATAATAAGCATAGAGGTCCTTACCAAGCTTGTAAGTCATGTTATTTAATAAGAAAGAAACTTCAAATATCACCACAAATGCAAGAAGTTGAAAATTTACAACTTGTCCTTTGTAAATGACTTATTTCTTCTTTTAGGGGTAAAATCAAGTTTAATTAGTGCTCTTAAGTTTTTTACCCTTTAAAAAAACTCTTATGTCTCTCCATGAACAAAGACAAAAGCTTATTGTTTGGAACTAATCAATCAGCCAATTGACTATCAAATCTTACATTACTCAAGCCTGTGAAATGTCCATTTACATCCTTAGGCATTCCTATCTCTTCTAAGAGACCAACTTATAGAGATTTTTCTTCCCTTGATTGAAAGAATTCAATGAAGAATTAACAACTAGTGCAATAAAATTTTTTCAATTACAGACATAACCCAGCTCATTCATCAACTTGGAAATCAATATCATACATGTTTATTTATCTTCTCATATGATGTTTCCAATGAGCCTAACCAAAATATTATAGCAAATGAAGAGGAACTTCTTATGGTCACATCTCATAAGAAAATCAATGAAAAAAATGAAATATAGTGATATTTGCTTATCAAATAAGGAAGGGGGTTTTAGAATCATTTCCATTAGAATTACAAAGAAAATCTTAATGATTAAGCATATGTGAAGAATTCTTACAAATAATCAAGCTCTTTGAATGAGATGAATCCATGCTCATTACCTAAAGAAAAGAAGCCTCTAAGGCATCATACCTAAAAGCATCACCTTATAGACTATGTTGGAAATTCTCAAAATGAGAAAGTCAAATTAGAATTTAAGCACAAGATTGGCAATAACTCAAACACAAGCTTTTGGAATGATGATTAGAGCAACAAAGTCCCTCATTGTACAATTATCGACCTTAATTATTGATTTCTTAGAATTAACTCTCATAACATTCACATCCACTCCCTTCATAAACTTGAACATAGAAACTTCAATTCAATGGCTAAAGCATTCCTTTAGAAGCCTTACAAATCATTCTTGCAAGTTGTGTTTAAGGACTCAAGGCATTTAAGTGAATTGATAACAAATAGTCTAGTTCAAGTATGCAAATCCTAAAGTTACTTTCATCCTCTAACTTGCTATTGTGAAAAGGTTAAACACAATTGATAGATTTAAAAAGCAATCACAACATTGCTAATTGGTGTGCCCTATGCATGTTGGACCCCGTTACCGAAGCCCAACATCGGACGCATAACCTGAAACTTGAGTGAGGTGGAAAGATGTGGAAATGTAGAAAGTAAGAGAAAACTCATTCGGAAGTGGGCGACGTCGCGACTGCTATGGACTCGTCGCGTCATGCACGGATGAGAGACACATCGCGACGAGAAATACATCATACGTCGCGATGAGCCGCCAAAGATTTTCCCTCGTCGCGACGACCAAGGTAACACACCTAAACTTAAATTCTATTAACTTTTCAACTCAAACCTCTACATGCAACCGTCAACAATTCAACCCAAAACACAAAGAACTCATACATAAACCCAAGATATCTTCTTAACATTTCAAAACACATCTCATTAATAGCAAGAGTAAATGTTTACAAAGCTTTAATGGCATTTCAAGCCATAATACATCATGTGAGTTCAAGGATCAAAATACACAAAATACCCTTGAATAAATAAAACTTGAAATGCGGCTAAAGCCTTGAGTTCTCAAAAATCGAACAAAATATAAAAGCATGACAAATTCGGAGTGATGCCGAACTCTTGACCTACTCGATCTCTTGTTCATCACCTGTGTAGGGGGAGGAGAATGGGGGTGAGCTATAAAGCTCGTGGGTAACAGATTTATAATAAAGGAACAAGCAAAACATTATCAAAAGCTCATTGCCATAGTACATTTTCGAAACCAAAGTCATTTCACATGTAAATATCGTCATCTCAAATTCTTGGTTTTTAAACAACTCATGAGCAATTATAAATTATGTATGCATCAAACTTGTCAACAGATCATAAGCACATAAGCATAGCAGAAATGGTTTGGGTAAGTCCAAATTCATGACGCACTACACATTCCCATATAATGGTCCTGTGTAGCCGTAATTTCTTGAGGGAGTCCCTAAGGGAGCTCCATGCCACTAGCAGGTAGGCGGGAGAATCCTATGCTTGGGTCAACGTGCACGTGACGGTTCTTGAGGGACTACTCTAAACCCACATAACACACATATAGTTCAAAATCTTCTAAACTTGTTGGCCCTGAAGGCACTTTTCCTTGATAACTTGCTTTTCTTAAATTGATATCCTTGCGAAAATCATTTCTGAAAACATGATTTCATAAACATGTATTCTTTTTAAAGAGAAACCCATTTTCAGAGTCTTTTTATCAGTCAATCACATAAATCATATAGCAACATATACCAAGTTCATAATTCATTCAAAAAGAAAGTAAGGAAACATTGATGATGCAAGTTAAATCATTAAAACCTTCATGATTTGAAGAAAACAATAAGTGGCTTATTTACTCTAGTATAAACGTGTACCCACCTTGAGTTCCTTGCTTATAACTTTCTTAGGAATGTCTTTCCTCTTGTTCCTCTTATTCCTCTTGCCTCACTTGATTTCCTAAATCAACAACCAAAATTTCCGTCAATTTGGTGAAGAAATCGGAAAATTGTACTTTAACAATTTGAACTATAACTTTTTCTGAAACAAAACTTCTATGCTAAACTTCCATCTAAAATTATAGATTCTTAGGGACTGAATTGGAACTCCATTCCTTCATACAACTTGTATCCCTATGTCTCGAGTTTAGTACGAATCAAAAATCACCTCATTTAGACATCTACAGAAAAAGTTATGCCCAAAATACCGAAGGATGTCAGTGCTGGAAACTGGACGCTCGCCGCGACAAGGAGCTGGTGCACGTCGCGACGAGAAAACTGGTGTATGTCGCGACGTGTGCAACTGCAGGTTGCGATGTGCAAGCCCAGAAACGTTCGAAAACATGTTTTCTTGGCATTTTTCGCCTATACACCTCCAATATTTCAACTACAACCCATCTTAACCCTAAAACATCATTCTTACTTCATTTCTAATCTCATTCCAACCTAAAATCAATAACAAAACACAACATAAACATTAACCCTAAAAGATTAAACCATTGTTCAACAACTTTCCTACTTCATT
>JANZLC010057067.1:0-14381 GCA_026413385.1 Erythroxylum gracilipes
TTATCTAAGGATGAAGTAGGTAAGAAGGTTGATCAAACTCTTTTCAAAGGAATTATTGGTTCTTTACTTTACCTAACAGCAAGCAGACCTGATATATTGTTTAGTGTTTGTTTGTGTACAAGATTTCAAGCAAATCCTAGAGAATCTCATTATATTTCTATTAAAAGAATATTGAGATACTTGTCAGGTTCTACTGATCTTTGTTTAATGTATGAGAAAGGTAAAGATTTCAGGTTAATTGACTACTGTGATGCTAATTACGCTAGAGATAGGATTGATAGGAAGAGTACAAGTGGAGGATTTCACTTTCTTGATCATAATCTAGTTTCTTGGTCAAGAAAGAGGCAAAGTTCAATTGCTCTATCTACTACAGAGGCTGAATATATGTCAGCTGCAAGCTGTTGTTTATAGACGTTGTGGATAAAGTATCAGTTAGAAGATTACTCCATACAAGAAGAAAAAATTCCAATTTTCTATGACAACACAAGTGCTATCAATCTATCAAAGAATCCAATACAACACTCGAGGGCAAAGCATATTGAAGTTAGACGTCATTTTCTACAAGACTATGTAGAGAGAAGAATCATTAGTCTACAATTTGTTGAGACAAATGAACAATGGGTGGATATCTTCACTAAACTTTTGTGTGAAGTTAGATTCAAAGAAATCAGACAGAACTTAAATATGGTAATGCTGAATGATCATTCGTCTGAGACGTTATGACCTAGACAATTCACACTAGAAGAACATAAAAAATGTTGTAAGTTTTCAAGTAAATATAATGGTAAGTCATAGACGGTAAATTTTCAAGAGTAGGTATTAAAGGGAAACCCTCTCAAGTTTATAAAATACCTTTTATTATAGAATATTCTTGAAATACTTTGAAACTGACTTGTGTAGTGCTCTCAACTAAGACGATTCATCACTCTGTTCTTAGCTTCAAGTTCTTTCGTTTCATATTCTTACTTTCAGATACTAACATCGTTACTTTAAGCAAAATACATTTGTGTGTTCAGTTCTTCTTATTACAGATAACAAATGGAGCAATCTCTATCTATGGGAGACATAATGATTTCATCTCCTTGAAGGAAAATCAGATGGACATTGAACAAAAAATTGAAGCAGTTGGCTGGAAAAATTTCTTTAAGGTTCGTGAAAAAGTCTATCTAAATGAGTTATATAAGTTTTGGAAGAATGCAAAGGTGGTAGACGATACCTTAGTATCAATGGTAGATAGATTGTCAGTTATTATGACACTGGATTCAATCGAGAAGGTCAGTGAGTGTCCAAGTATTAGAGCAAAGCTGTCTCATAAAACAAAGTGGATTACTCAAGGTTGTGTAGATAAAGCACACCTCGATCGACAACTATATGGAAGTAGTGACCTAAGAGACAAGAAGGCGTCAACTCTTATTCCGAAGGCTAGGGTTCTACATTCACTACTTTTTCATTGTGTTCTACTAAGATCAGGCTTGAAGCATGTTGTGACAACGATCGATGAACAATGTCTGTTTCATCTACTCAATCATTAACCCATTAATGTTCCGTACTTAATTTTGAAGTACAGGATGAAGTCAAAGAGAGATTCTAGCTCTTTATCGTATGGTATGCTGTTGACAAGGATTTTTAGAAATTCTGGAATCCTTCTCGATAGAGGAAACAAGATGAAGATGGATGTGAAAAGCATTATTAATGCCACCACTATTCACAGAATGGGATTAAATTTTGAAGACGAGGCGGATACAGGTTCAACACCGAAAGCAAGGTCTGAGGGAGAGAATATAGTGAGACAAAGCAGGGTGAACGTGTTACACCTGCAAGAAAAACAAAACCTCGACCTACAGGAAGAACATCTATAGAAGAAAAGATTGAAAAATCGTCTGATGTATCGATAAAAGCTAAGACGATTTCATAAACAAGAAGAAAGTCGGGTTAAACAATCAGAACAACAAGTGTTAGTGAAGAAGAAGGGAGAGGCACTTCAATAAGAAAAATCTAAACAGTCAAGAAGGTCACCAAGACTATTGACCTTACGTCAACAAGAGCAGAAGAAACAGAAAGCTCTGACTCTTAGTGAAGATTTTGAAAAGCCAGAGACAACACATCAGGCTACGAGATCAATTGTCTCAATTTTGCAAAGTCAATCGGCAAAATCATCTAAAGAGACAGAAATAAAGAGGAAATTAGTGTTTGAGAGGAAGAAGCCTCAACAACAACTTTCTTCTAAACCGACAGAAGAACCAAAGAAGCAGGAGCCTAGAAAAAGGTTTCTTCATCTATTGTTCAACAGAAGACAAAGATAGTTGAACACCAATTGGAACCTTACAATCCTTCTCAACTAATCAACAAAAAGGATTTGAGAATGAAGATTATAGAAAAATCAGTACCTGTTCGAAGCAGAGACTCAGTTATTATTAGAGAATCTTTGAAAAAAGTTAGTCAAGGTATAGATCGAACCTATACTGATCAATGATCAATCAATACATCTTTTAAATCATGAAGAAAGAAGACTATATGGTATTGTACGAGATAAAAAGACAGAACCATATCCAATGAAGATGTCAAAGGATCGGTATACAATTTATCCGATTATAAGTAGCACATCGATAAAAATTGTGCTAGATATACAACCAAGATGTTCCAACCTCGTATGAAATACAGATGATCTTTCAAAAGAATAGATTCAAGTAGCTGTGAAGAACATAGATGATGCATGTAATGCAGCTCAACTTGGGAGTATCTATGTTTCACATCACATTTCAAAAACATCAGGAAGTCAATTTGGAGTTTCCACCACAGATGCAAACTTCAAGGTAGTTCGAAAAGTGACTAAAAAACATCACGGAACTATCATGGTTGAAGGTATCAATTTCAACTTAGAGACCTTTATGCATTTAATCATGCATTTCAGACCTTTAAGTTTCATACCGTCAGTTAAAGAAGTGTTACATCTTCTTGGGCAACCAGTTCCTAAATTACCTAGACCTGATGATCTTGATCTTCTAGAAGGAAAACAAACCTTTAGACCTCCCACAATCAAAATCATAGATTTAGACGTTTTACCTTCAGAACCATCTGTTATTGAAAATCTCCATCCACCTAGTGAAATACAATAAGATCCTACTGTTAATTCGGAGTTCTTGAAGCATTTCATGAATTGGACAGAAGCCAGTGACAAATAGAAGGAAATTTAGGAATCTTTAGTAAAACAAATTGAGGAAATTCATACTAAAGTTGATGAACTGAGTGACTCAGTGGGTGATCTTCATGAGGAAGTAGCATTTCTACGGGTTACTATTGAATAAGACCTCAAAACGATCTGCACTGACATGCAACATATGTTTTTTGAAAATTTGAAGTGTCTTCATTGAATGTTTTTGCTTAATAACAAATAAGGGGAGAAGAAGATAGAAAGAAAATGAGATAGACAAGAAGAGAAGATAGAAAACTTTTGCACCTT
Source organism: Erythroxylum gracilipes (assembly GCA_026413385.1). Classification (NCBI taxonomy): domain Eukaryota; kingdom Viridiplantae; phylum Streptophyta; class Magnoliopsida; order Malpighiales; family Erythroxylaceae; genus Erythroxylum; species Erythroxylum gracilipes. Next base: position 3,461 of record JANZLC010057067.1, read on the forward strand.
CGTATATCATATATGCATTTCGTATATCGTATATGCATTTGCATTTCTTATGTTTTTTGTCTTATGTTTTCGCCTCGTTATTTGTCTGATTATTGTTCGTCTATTCATCTGAACATCATTTTATCTTTCTAAAATTATGATTCTTTGTTATCATCAAAAAGGGGAAGATTGTTAAGTCAAGAAGACTTCACTTCTTTTAATTTTGATAACAATCAAATAATAATAATCTTGGAAATATATGAATTGTTTTGATAAGTTTGTTAAGTGTGCAAAAAATATAAGTAACACTTAGTCATCCCAAACGATATGTCAGCAGTAGACGATATGTCATCACAGACGAAGCGCAAAATACAGACGAAGCGCAAAGCACAGACGAAGCACAAAATATAGACGAAGCACAAAAACATAGACGAAGTGACAAAATTAGACAATACAAAAAGGAAGATACTCTAGAACGTCAGACAATTAGTTAGTTGGATTCAGTTACAGGATTTAACTAAATAACGATTTCTAGAAGCAGTTTCTTAAGAAGACAGTTGGAGACTTTGGCTATAAATACTAGTCCTAGTTGAAGACTAAAATAATGTTCTTTTACAAGAGAGAAAATTATGATTATACAATACTTAGAAAATTTCTGTATTCAAAGTGCAAAACAAGAGAGCAAATACTACTGTAACGAAAAGCTAAAACTATCTTTCTTAGAGAGAGAAAGAAAAGGCTAGAGCTTGGAGAGGCTAAGATAGCAGAAAGAATACTTTGTGAAAGAGACCTGAAGAGGCTTTGGAAGGGCGAAAAGAATACTTGTAAAGTTGAAAAGTATAGTGAAATCTCAGACAAACTCTAAGGATTGGACGTACCCTAAGGTTTGGAGTGAACCAGTATAAAATCGCGACGTCTATTCTCTAATCCTTATACTTTAGTTTTTGTTAGACGAGTAAATAAAATTACTTACGATTCAAATACTTGTCAACTTTAGTAAAGTTTCTTTGGAATTCATTTGATAGTTGTAAAGATACTCAAGAAATTTCTAAAGATTAATATTTTCGAAAAGAATACACAATTCAACCCCCTTTCTTATGTATTTTATATACTTTACATGATTCCTATATTAACAAGTGATTTACTTCACTTATCTCCATATGAATCATCTATATATGTAACTTAGTAAATGAGATCTACTAATATCCATCCAATAGACACTATTACATACATATTGATATAACCTGATCATTAAAGTCATTAATTGATGATCCTATGATCAAGAACACTTTTAGATTAAACCCTAAAGACTTGACTCTCATATCATAATCTCCATTATGATGGCAAGTGTATAAATGTAATCAAGGAATTATCATATCAAAATAAAAACAATAAATGTAATATGATAATAAAATCATTTGCCATGTTATTAATAAAAAATAATAATCACAAAGCTAATGTGTTCAATCTATTATATAATGATTGGGTTATGGGCATAATTCCAACAATCAAGAGTGTGGTGCTGAGATTTTTTGAAAGTTTTGTTCTAAATGTTGAGATTTTTCTCGTTAAATCTAATTTCTAGATAGGAATAACAGACTGACTTCGATTATTTGGAACTTTTACCATCTATGCCATCTGCCTTGATTGGTGATATTTATGGGAATATATGGAAAGTTCAGAGAGGGTTGCACAACTTTTTAAGAGGCTTATTGTTGAATTTCTTCTCATAATCAATGATGTATGAATAAGAACAGCAAAGGAAGTTTACGTAACACGTTTCTTTGAAAAACTTTATAAGACGCTGAAGATATACAGATTTAGATGACATAAACGGTGAAATCATCATCGAAAGAATCACGTCTTTTTTTCTGTTAGGAGCATCCTCTTATAGTTGCCTGTAAGTAACTAGTTATTTGTTTTTTTTTGGTAAATCAGTAATCTATAAAAAATAATTAAAAGTTATATACAACACTTGAGATTGTCCATGACGCCAATCTCTTTTCTATACTAACAAGGAAGACCCTACGTGAACATGAAGACCCCTATAATTGTTCCTTACACAAAATCCCAAAATCATCCTAGATAAAACTACCCACCAAGATGATCTTATGGCAAGAATCATCTTACCAGAAACACAAACATATCATACAACCATTCTCAAGCAGAATTAAATTAGTCAAGTCTTCTTTTACTACAATGTCATCATTTCTATCCCTTACCTCATCAGTGGGAGAAACCAAGCTTTGTTCTTCAATTTTACTATACTATGTGGTAACTTCTCAGCCTAGCATACCTATGGTGGTGAAATTGCGCCCTTTCCTTTGCAGTTATCTTCCTCTCTATCAAGTGTTTGTACAACTCTCACCCCACCATCCTTTGTAAACCCGAATGTACTTCCAGTTTTGAGGAACCTGACAATGGAGTTGTGGATCACCTACTATTAAGACTTTGGTTAGCACAATCTTAATTGGAAACATTTGTTTTAGGCTACTAGGGTTTCATGAATTTGGTGTTTTCCTTGCTGTAAATACCGTAGAGGGTTTGGATTCCCTCTATTTTCCTGAACCTGCAAACAAAACGTACAAACATTACATTAGAAGAATAAAACACTTCAATATTACCCTCTCTCCATATTTGAGCCGAGTTGTTCCATAACTTGAAAGATCGCTCTATTGTAGATGCTCCCCACTTCCGAGACTTCATCTATGAAGGTTCGAAGGTTTCTTTCTATCCATAGGTTGTACACAGTAACCGAAAGGATGATGATAAACATATTAATGTCACATTTGTTTTATTATCCACATCTAAACCTTTTACAATGTGTATTTCAATTATTGTAGTCAAAAAGTTGAATTATATAAGATTTGTTCTTTCTTATTTTTTTCTACTTTATTACTATTATTTTGTCTGAAATTACTTTTTCCTAAAATTAATATTATGATGAGGCATTTTTGCTATTAAACTGAGAGTCATAAGCTTGGGATTACTTTACGGAAAGTACAATAAAAGGTACTGTTAGAGAAGAAAAAGTTATTGATTATTTTGAATAATGACTAAAAAGAGGACATAGATAACAAAGTACTCCCTACAATTCAAGTGTGTTTTTCCAGTAAAGTGTTTCGAGATATTGTCTATGAAGGTACAACGTCTTTATAAAAGAAATTGCCACCAGTAAGTTAATCATGATATAACACTTGTTCAAGTTATGAATGACAGAAATGTGCTTCCCTTAAAACTCATTTAATGAATTTAGTATATTATAGATTTGGAAAATATGAAGATTAATAAAATTAATGAGGATCAATCCCTGTATTTGCTGTGTTCATTAACACCTTCTTTATCCTGGGTGTCGAGATCCTCATTGCATTAATCAATCATGAAGCTAAACCTAGACTCAATACATTCCTACATGCAAGCTCTTAATAACTTCAGGGAATTCTCGGATTTGCATATGAACCTGCATAAGAGCCACTTTATTTTATCTAAAAGTGCTTTCTCTTTGGATCCACTTATAGCTGCGGAAATTGGAATGAATATGAAGTCACCTCCACTACTTTATCCTGGTCTTCCATTTTCAACTAAGAGGCTCAACAATTTTGAATGTAATCCTCTTTCAAGAAAAATTTAGAAGCGTGTCAATTCTTGGGTGAATAAATCCCTCTTCTATATGGGTAAGTTGCAGCTTATAAAATTTGTCCTCGATTCTTTGCATGTTTATTGAAGTTACCATATCTTCTTATCTCAAGGCATCATAAAATTGATTGAAAGGATACTAAGATACTTCTTATGGAGCCATTCGAATGGTGTTCTTGAAGCTTCTAAGGTTAGATGGTCAGACCTTTGTTATCCAAAAGAAGAAGGTGGTCTAAATATTATATCCATCAAAACCATAAATCATGCCTTGATCCTTAAAAGGTTCCAGTGGATCCTGGAGGATAAGAATACTCTTTGGATTAAAAGGTTGCATTCTTACTTCCTGAAAGGCAAATGCATGTGGGATATTAAGGCGACAGATGCTCACTCCCTCTCCCTCTCTCAATTTTTGAAGTTAAGAGATGCAGTCTAACAAGAGGTCTCTTGTAAGATAGGAAATGGTAAATTGGTCTCACTTTAGTATGATAATTGGTTAAGCCTTGGTCCATTAATACATTCTCCTCAACATTTGTGTCTCTCTTCATTATATTCTCAGCACACGAGGCTTTTTTACTTCATCAATGTCAATAACTGGAATTTCTCACGGTGTCTACGACATCTCCAACCTGGATACTCCCCTGATGTACACTCATAAGATAAATTCTTCTGGAAGGATATACCACTCAGTAAACTCATTAATAAAGACATGGTTAAATTGTTACATATATGAGGCAGCTAAGTTTCCTGGTAAAGGACGGTTTGGAATAAAGTCATAACTCCAAGAATTTCTTCTATTTTCTGGTTGGCCATACAAAACAAGTTATGAACCACTGATAGAATGTCTTACTTGCAAGTTGATAAATCATGTCCAATGTGCTCACTGCATGATGAATCAAGGAATCATCTTCTCTTTAAATGTCCATTCAATAACTCCATTTGGGATTATGTTACTGCTAAATGTTCATGGTCTGATCCGGGGGACTCTATCATAGACATTACATAGAAATCTTAACTCAACCAGTCTACTCAAAATCAGATTCATATTCTTGTACTGGGAAGTTGTATCTACATGCTTTGGAGAGAGCGTAGCCTAAGACGTCTTGCCAGTAAATTCTCTTCGAAAGAGGCTTTGATATCTAGGATCATCACTAAAGTTCGGGAACTCATTTTGTTGAAGAACCTTCACTTGGCATGTAGTTCAAATATACGTTTCTCACTACATCTATAGTGTAACTAGCTGTGTTTTATTCTTACCTTGGTTTTCCATTCCTAACACTTTGCCTTCATAGGTATCTAGATAAGAGTAATCCCTCTTGTTTGTAAGCTTGTACGACCTTGTTTTTTCTTTATTAATTAATTCTATTTCTTTTCTACAAAAATAATTTATAGAATTTTATATTTATAGTTGGGAAACTATTACTTTGAAAGAAGTCAAAACATCTTTATTTTCTAATGAATTTAATGACAAGTAATTTCAAGTAGTTTTAGAGAAATTAAACATGAAAGTTTAGTTGTTACAGGTAGAATTAGTGAAAGAAATTTTAACACCAAAAAAATTACGACCTAATCAAAATCCAAAACTAGGATTTGACTTGTAATTATTGTAAGAAAAGGACATATTAAGGTTTGCTGTTATAAATTGAAGAATAAAATTAAAAGGTGATAATGAAATATCACTTGATTATATAATAGGATTATAAAGAAGATATTCTCTTAATGACGAGGACAAATTCAAGACCTCACCATAAGTGGAATTTGGAATTTGGATATTTTTTCCCCATATTTCCGAAGTTGGTTCTCCACTTATCAACCTTTCAATGATAGAGTTATATTAATTAAGAAAAACCAGTCATATATACATTATTGTTATTATAAGAATAATCAAAATCAAAATGCATGATAATGTGGTAACAAGTTTGACAGACGTTCAACAAATTCCAAATTTGGAAAGGATTTTAATTTCCTCATGTATCTTTGATATAGATGAGTTTAGTTGCACTTGTGTGGAAGGAGTTCTAAAAGTTACAAAGGGTGCCATACTTAAGATGAGAATCAAAATGAATGATGCTTTGTTGAAAATAGTCAATTTCGTTAGCCTTTAGATTCAAAATTTCTAGGTCATTAATTATGTTTAAATCATACTTCTTTAGACATCATTGTAATTCATTTTCATAATAGGTTTAATTTCACAAACTTATTCGTTAGGGTTAAATTCACTTAACCCTCCTGTGGTTTGGTATAGTATTAAAGTACTCTATAACTTTTAAAAACTATTAATAACCCCTTATAGTTTTGGTTTCATAACACCTATATATCCCCCTGCCATTAACTTCCATTAAAAAATCTAATTGCAGACTCCAAAATGATGTCGTGATAAGACATATAGCACTACACGATGTTGTTTTGAAGTTCATAGCTAAGGTTTGTAACGAAAGTTGATAGCAAGCAGACAAGTGTTATAAAACTAAAGGAGGAGTATTGATAATTTTTAAAAGTCGATGAGTACATTGAAAATATGTTAAACTACGGAGGAGGGAAGAGGGGTCCAACAAATTTTATCCTATTTGTTAGAAACTTTAGATCACTTTTGCAATTCGTGCCACTACTTTACCTATACTATTAATTTGTTATTGCATTTCTTTGTTTAACTTATAACTCTATATTTCTTCAACAACTTCAAAAATCTCTTTCTAAAACCTAAGTAACCGTTACCCCATGTTTGGTTACTGTCCCCGTGAATGGGGACAGTGGACAAGACAAAAAATCCTGTCCCTTATATGTGTTTGTTTGATGTCTCCTCAATTTTGACCTCTGTCTCCAGTGGACAGAGACAAAAAAATTTCTCCATTCGAAAATCAGAGGACAGAAATGTTTTGTCTCTGTCTCCATATCAAAAAGGAAGGCATGGTCCAAGTTACCCCTCTCCTCTGTCTCTCGCATGCCCATCACTCCTCTGTCGCACGCCCATCACTCCTCTACTTACGCTTCTTTATCGCACGATTGGACTCTTCTTCCCCAAGACGTTCGTGTCATTTGTCAAGTAAGTTATTGTTTGTTTATGGTGGAAAAATGTTGATGTCCCCGTTAGGTCTCCACCGGTTTGGTTGCGCAAATTTGCTTCACCTTCTCTTGTTCTTTTTCAATTTCTTGTCTGGAGTCAGAAATGGAGGATGTAACTGAGAAATGGAGACCTTCGGGTGTGCTGGGTCTTTGTATATGTGGATTTGTCAGAAATGGAGACCTTCAGCCATTAGCATGCTTTGTAGATCTTGAATGGACAGTGTAAATTTTCGCTTGTAGCTCTTCTTCTTATTGGGTCATTAGTTTTTTTTTCTTATATTAGATTACTTAGAGTTTTTTGGGCATATATTTGCAAAAAAATTGCTGGGTTTTGTGATGTTGGTCTCTGATTTCCTTTCGAAATATTTAACTTTGGTCTTCGTTTCTGTTTAGGAATCCTGGGTGATAGGTTGCATAAGGCATTTGATTGAATCCGAGAAGCAAATTATATATCTGCAAAGATTTTCTTCGGTTTCCTTTCACAGGTATTCCCCTATTTTCTGAATTTTATCTACATTATACTATCACGAATCTGATTGTTTTTTCCAACCATGGATTGTGCCTTGTGTTGTGTGAAGTCTATATTGTCATTGACTGTTTGTTGTAATTATGTTGGACAACAACCAATTGTATATGACATAATGTTGACTTTGTTTGGCTTGGGTTTTTCTTCACAATATGTCTGCAAATTTACCTGTTATGTTGTTCAAAATAACCAATTTTCCCCACTAATATTGTCATTGATAAAGAGTGTACATATGCTCACCTATTATTGCAACTTGAACATGAGATGAGCTAATGTTTGAAGATGCTACAGAAATGTCGCGAGATAAGAATCTTTTTCATCTTATTTCAACAAATAAAAGTGATACGATTCCACTATTTGTTAATAGCTAAGCTAGCTAGTTAATTGTCCAATAAACAGATGGTAATTCTAAGAGTGGTACTGAGAATTATACCCTGGAAAGCTTATATTTGTCCAATAAACATATGCTAATTTTCCAATAAACATATGTAATGTACTGAGATAAACATTACAGTTGGAGCTTCTTCAATTATGTTTTGATGTCTTCTCTGCACGCTGCAATCTCTTTCATACAAATGCAGAACATTGCCATATTTGTCCCCAAATATCTACAAGCTCGTAAACAACTAAAGCTTTCAATACCAAAAGATGATAGAGAATTAAAATTTTTCAAGTATAAACTATTAGTCAGTGACATGAGAAAAATTGTTCTCATTAGTGAATTGATCTTGATTGATATATAAGTCAAAAGCTTTATTTCAATGTTCTTTGTTGAGAGAATATAATCTTCAACATGCATGCAATTTATTTATATACTTTTAGCAAAGCATCATATCGAAATATTCTTCTTAATTATGTTTTCTTATACTTATAAAGTGTCAATTTAAAAGGAATTGTGTGTAAATTATGCCTATTTTTTAAGAGTAAACTCATCTTATTTTCAAATTATTATATGATATCAGAACTATATATAAGTTGGTCAGTTTCTGTTCAACATCTGCACATTGTACTTATGTGCATAGTTTTCAATTATGATTTTAGCTTGTGCTTCTCACAAATCATCATTGCCCAAGTTAAGGATTTTTTTAGTTCTTTTGTATGGCTCTCTGTATAGTGATTGTAGCGCCCCCCTTACCGCAGGGTACACACCGCGACGCCCGAAGGTCATTCCGGTACATAACCTACGATAAGAGCGAGCTACGTTCGATTACTACATTCACTTCACATGGCATCATAACATTATTCACTTAAAAAGCATCATGAGAAGATAACAGTATTTTAAGATCCATTTTTTTCATATCATTTCAAATCACCGAATGTCTACACTGTTCCTTTCAACATTTTCCATAGATACAACATCAAAACCTAATACAAAAGGACTACATGAGAGAGGAAATGTAACAATCTATCTAAGCCATCCAAAAACCCCAACTGACCGACCTTTGAGCCATGACTTTTTCTACCAAAACATAATCTATACGGCTGGTAGAGCCTCTCAATAGCTAGAGTCGTCTCTTAGTCCTGAAAAGACAACGTTGCAATTTTGATGAGTTTTGTGAACTCAATGAGGTAACCATCATCGATGGTTCACTCAATTCATACAACACAACATTTCACATAACATATAATCACATACCGCACTTTGCACAAATATCATATCTTCACTCAAGCATAGGTAAATTTGGCATTCCATTCCAACAAACATACCTAACAATTTGCATATGAAGTGCTCATGAGACACTTTTTTCATTTATTACGTTGTTATGATCGAGTACCTAAACTGTCCTGTATCCATTTGCATACCTGGCTCATTAATAACTATCCCTTATGCGATGAGGATACAGGGCTCATTTTACATAGTGAGCCTTAGGCTCTTAATCACTGTTTGAGCTCGAGTCTCTTTCACTCGTTGAGCTTTAAGCTCTGATCGGTGACTACTCTGGTCACAACTGCTATTATCTAATTATGCATTCATGAATGGAATGCATGCACCACAATCAATCACATTATAAAGCATATAGGTCTTCACATTCACATTTAGACAGCACTTCAATATCTCAATCCGCACTACACAATCATCGGACCTTCTGTCTGGAATCCATTATCATGCACATTCATTTAATCTAATCAAACAAGTAATTAAGTGAGACAGTCTAGGTTACTCACAATTTGCTCCCGAAGATAATGCCTAGAAGATCCGGCAATGTCTGGAGGTTGACGTTCCAGTTGCTCCTCTATAGCAAATAATATACACAATATCACAATTTGTACAATCATAAGTATTCAATAATGCACATGTATGAAATGAATTATGTACAATGCATGTTCATGATAATTCTCGGGTATCTTACCATCAATATCATCACAAAATCATTCCCATATCAAAACTCATCTAAGTATAATTTATAGTTAGGTTTATGCCTCATTAAAACCCTTAAAATCATAATTCATTTCTCATTGAATCACTTCAGATTTTTCCAAGACGCCCCCTTTGGGTCTACTGTTTACATTCAATCAGAAGGTGAAAATGAGGTAATTTGGTCAAAGTCTCTTCTATAAAAGTGTTCCTCTATGTCTTAGCTTTCCATTGACACCAAAATCACTCAATTTGGTTCATTATTTTCGAAGATATATCTCAAACATTATCGGATTGTTCATATTCAAAAACAGTGTACTATACCCAAATTCCATCCAGAAATTAAACATCTTAGAGACTGAATCAAAATTTGATTTGTTCAGAAAATTTGTATCCTTATTTCTCTAGTTTACTCCAAATTAAAAATTATCTCATTTAGAATCCTATAGATCTAGATATAATCAAAATACTAAAGTATGTTCAGTGGAATAACACCAGTTCATATGATTTAAGAGCACACTCATTGTACCTGTCCCACGTTTTTCAATCAATCTTTCTCAATTCATTTCAGAATGATACAAAAGTTTATGTAGGGATGGAAAAATGTGTTAGGAATCCATTGGTTCAAGAATCAAGCCATTTGGAGGTTGAATGATGAAGTCATGGCCAAAAGAATCAATCATGTTTATGTCCTCAATCATATTGAACCTATGTTGGCGCGATTGCTATAAATTTCACAAAAGATGTCGGATTGATGCCATATTTAGATAGTTTGAAAGAGGACTTCAAGATATATAAATTTTATGAAGATTTCAAAGATAGATTCTATTGTCTAAAGGGTCTAAATTGGACCGATTTATAGGTCTACAATGCACTAGACGATAGGATAGAGGAACAATGCACCAGAAGATACACGTCATCATAAACGATACACGTAAGCACAGACGATACTCGTCATCACAGATAATACATGTCATCACAAATGATACACATTAGCACAGATGATACACGTCATCACAGACGATACACGCCAGCACAAACGATATACGTCATCACTCCTGAACATCTCCACTTATAAAGACCATAACATTCGACTCTGATGTCCAAAATTCTCATACTATATACCGTTGGAAAGATAAAATAAAGATATATAATTTCATGAAGACCAATTTGTCAAATCTATCTAAATTGGTATAGCAAATTCATGAAAGTTTCGGATCGAAAATTCAACTCTCTTACTATTCCTTCCAAAAAATTTCCAAATTTCCTTCTCTAAACTCCAACACTTCAAATTTTTATTTCTAGTTTTTTCTACTCCATTTCATTAAACTCATTTACCATAAATTCATACTACTCCAAAATAT
>JANZLC010057151.1:0-14377 GCA_026413385.1 Erythroxylum gracilipes
AACATCAACTCTTCTAGAGATGGTCCGGAGTTGTGATAGGAAGCTTCTGGTCTGTACCAGAATTGTTGTGTGTCCTGCAAACTATCATTGAAGTAATTCTGATGATTATTCCATTCATAACAAAAGTTAGATTGATCAGTCCAAACATTGTTATAGGATTGAGAATATGAATTACAAAAGAAATTACCTCCGTCCATATAAATTATTATTATTATTTTTAAAAACATGAAATAACAAAAAAATGAACAAATCACAAAATAACAGAAAAGAAATCACTCACGAACAAATATATACAAAACACCAATCAAATCACAAACAAAAACTAAAACACCGCACTCCACGGCAACGACGCCAAAATTTGACCGCGCGTCGTAACGCTAATCAAAATTAAAATTAACTAGACTACTACTGTAGAGTGGTGAGTCTAGGTTGATCCCATAGAGAGTGCGTGTAAAGTTTAGGAAATGAAAATAACCGGTGTTTACAAAAAGGGGGGGTTTTGTGATTTTGAATTAAACAGAAATTAATTGTAAATTGAAATTGAAAAATAACTAGAAACAAAATAATGAGAATTTAACAATCAATGAAAATAAATCTTGGTTTTCAGTCTCCTTCGTTATTGAACTTGTGTTGATCATCGACACTAAAAATAACCAATTTATTAATTCAGCATTCGTCGTGGTAAATTTCTCTACCTATTTTCTCTTATTTATAGTTAACCAAAACTTGTATTTGAATTAACCCTTATTAATTAATAACCTAGATACGATCTCAGATTTAATTAATTAATAGCTTTACTAATCAAGAAAATCGACGAACTAGACAACATATATACGATGTACATTTAACCTAGACAATTATTTTTCCTAGAACCATGTCCCTAACATAGTAGACAAAAATCCTAATCGCTACTTTTAATTAAAACAATTAAACAACAACCTTTTTAATCTAGCGATTGATTGAATAAAAATACACACTAGTTGTGCATTTAGCTGTCAATTTAAACAATCAAATAATGACCCAGAAAATAATTGACACTTGACTAATAAATCGATTGAAATAAAGAAAAAAATCTCACAACATGGAAAGTTCAATAACTACGATTCCGTAAACCAAAAAATAAAATTTAGTTACCCAACTTCATGATTTTCCTATCTATTCCAACTATCACTGACGTTGGAACTGTTGTGGGCATCCTTCTCTTCTTTTTTATATGTGGCAGCCTCCAGAATTTGATTCCCCCTTCTCTTTTGGCTTCTGTTTATTTCTTTCTTACTTTTCTCTCTCCTCTCTCGTCTACTATCTATATAGCTGATTTATTGTTGCACCGACACCCTTTGATTTATTTTCTATCTACCCTATGTGTCATCACTGTGCAATGAATTTTCCCCCATTTGCGCCGCACACCTCTCTTGCTGATTTTAATTCTAACGCCGCCTCCCTCTTTGAGTCATTCACGCCGCTGTTGTTGATTTTATTGCTTGTCCCCTGCTGCCCCGCCTCCTTCCCTTATCTACTGTCTCATTATTTTCTATCAATTAAGAGCACTCCCACATTCTACCGCTAGCGCACGCCAGCTACTCCTGGGTCACGCCTGCTTCAGCCTCCAGCACCACACTCTTCTTCTCTCTCTTCTCTCTTGTAGTCATCTCCTCTGCCAATTGAAGAGCCCTTCTTCGTGATCCACGCCAGGCCTTGATTTTGTTAATGTCTCACTTTGTGCGTTGATTTCATGCCACCTGTCCACGTCACTTGCGATTGTCAAGCCTCACATAATTTTGCTTGTGTTTCTCTTTATATTTGCGCTGCCTTAGAGCCCTTTTGCGTATACAAGCCCAAGACCATTAATAATCAATCCTCCTGTAGTCATGCTTACGTCGACAGCTGTCCTCCATTTATCTGTCCCACTTACTTTTACGTTTAATTGCCTTTTTCCCTCTATCAAACGCTACTCAACGTCTCCTGGGTCACACAGCTCCTTTTATTTCCTTGCCACGTGTTGTTTCCTATGCTTTAATTCCTTTGCTGCCTCTAAACAATGCCACTTGTTGTTGATGATTTTGTCCATTTAAAATGCTCCTTTAAGTCCTTTGCGTTGTCTCTTTATGTAGCTAATTAATTGTGGTAATTGTGCTGTCTCCTTATAGTGTTAAAACGTGTTTCCTCTTGCGCCAGCTACCTAGTGTCGCGTCCTCCACTATGCTAATTCATTTGTTGACCATTTAATTTGTGCCTCTCTAAAACCCTCATGCCTATATGGCTGCTTTGGCTTTTTCGTCTTCATGTGTTTTGTTATAAGTTTTTGATTGTTTGCACGAGGCCATGTCTAATTAGGGTCAACATCTAGTTCTGCTCTTTTTATCCCAAAATTGTTCCAGTTCTTTTTATTTGATTCCAAAATGCACCTTGACATAAAACAAAATTAATTCTCATTAAGTACAACTTCAAACCTCATGAATCAAGAACATTAACACATAAAAAGATAGAAAATAACAACACTAACAACAACCTCCTAGTTTTGAAGATTCTAAGAAACTAGCCTATGTCTATAGGCTTCATAAAGCTTTGTATGGAATGAAACAAGCTCCTCGAGCTTGGTATGATCGTCTAAGTTCTTTTCTAATTGACAATGATTTTAGTAGAGGACATGTAGATAAGACGTTATTTAGAAAATTCATTAAGAATGATTTCATCATATTACAAATATATGATGATGATATTATCTTTGGTGCAACGTTTAAAAAGCTATGTACTAGTTTTGAGAATTTAATGAAGAATGAATTTGAGATGAGCATGATGGGTGAATTAAAATTCTTTCTTAGGTTAAAAGTTAAGCAAACTGAAGAAAAAAAATTTATTCATCAACAGAAATATATCAAAGAATTGTTAGTTAAGTATGGATTTGAAAAAGTGAAACCTATGTCAACTCCTATGCATCCTTCAAACCTTTTATCTAAGGATGAAGCTAGTAAGAAGGTTGATCAAACCCTTTTTAGAGGAATCATTAGTTCTTTACTTTACCTTACAACAAGCAGACCTGATATTTTGTTTAGTGTTTGTTTATGTGCAAGATTTCAAGCAGATCCTAGAGAATCTAACTATATTGCTGTCAAAAGAATTTTGAGATATCTATCAGGTTCTATTAATCTTTGCTTAATGTATGAGAAAGGTAAATATTTCAGGTTAATTGGCTATTGTGATGCTGATTACGCTAGAGACAGGATTGATAGAAAGAGTATGAGTGGAGGATGTCACTTTCTTGGCCATAACCTAGTTTCCTGGTCAAGTAAGAGGTAAAGCTCAATTGCTCTATCCACTGTAGAAGCTGAATATATGTCAGCTGCAAGTTATTGCTCACAAACATTGTGGATCAAGTAACAGTTAGAAGATTATTCAACACAAGAAGAACAAATCCCAATCTTCTGTGACAACACAAGTGCTATCAACCTATTGAAGAATCAAGTACAACACTCGAGGGTGAAGCATATTGAAGTTAGATATCATTTCCTACGAGACTATATACATAGGAAGATCATAAGTCTACAGTTTATTGAGACAAATTATCAATGGGCAGATATCTTCACTAAGCCATTGAGTGAAGAAAGGTTTAAAGAAATCAAACGAAACCTGAATATGGTAGTATTGAGTGACTAATCATCTGACACATCATGACCTAGATGATCTTCTTAGTTAAGAAGATAAAAAGTCATAAGTTTTCAAAGTAACAGTAACAGTAAGTTACAGTCAGTAATTTCTTTCATAAGAAAGTTTTGGAGGAAAATCTTCTAAAATCCTTGAGAATATCACCTACTCTAGAATACTCTTGAAATACCATGAAATCGACTTTTGCAGAACTCTCAACAAAACATTTCATTACTCTAGTCTTGATATCAAGTTCTCTCTAGTCACAGTCTCAACTTCAGAAACTAACATCATCTCCTTGAGAAAAACATTTGTGCATTTAGTTTTTTTGTTGACAAGAGATAAAGATGGAGTAATCAATGATTTTTGGAAGACTCGTTGATTTCGATTCCTTGAAGAAGAACCAGATGGACATCAAATCAGAGATTGATGTAGCTGGATGGAAGAACTTCTTTCAGGTCTGTGAAATAGTCTACCTGAATAAAGTATATGATTTTCGGAAGAATGCAAAAGTTGTAGACAATACGTTAGTATCAGTGGTGGATAGATTGTCAGTCATTGTGACATTGGAATCAATCGAGAGAGCTAGTGAATGTCCATATGTTGGAGCAAAGGTCGCTAATAAAACATGATGGATGACTTAAGCCAGTGTAGAGAAGGCACATATCAATCGACAACTCTATGGATGTAGTGACCCAAAGGAAAAGAAGGCCTCAACTCTTGTGCCGAAGGCTAGGGTTCTACATGTGCTACTCTTCTATTGTGTTCTACCAAGAACAAGATCGAAGAATGTGGTGACGACGATAGATGAGCAATACCTGTTACATCTACTCAACCATCAGCCCATAGATCTTCCACATCTAACCCTCAGTTACATGATGAAGTCGAAGAGAGAATCCAATGCCCTACTATATGGTATGCTGTTGAAAAGAATCTTTAGAGATTCTAGAATTTTTCTTGAGGGAGGAAACCGAACAAAGATGAACATTAAAAGCACTATTGACGTGACAACAGTCACTAAAATGGGCTTGAAGAATCTAGAAAAGGAGGATACAGATTCTATGGCGAAAACAAGGATTGAGGGGGAGCGTACTGTCAAACATAGTTTGAGTGAGAAGGTAACTCCCACAAGGAAAACAAAATCTCAATCCACTGGAAGAATGTCTACAGAAGAAAAGAAGAAACTGTCAGATGAATCAATGAAAGTTAAGAAGATTTCTCATAAAGAAGAATGCCAAGTGCAAGAGTTTGAAAAACAAGTGCCTTTAAAGAGAAAGGGGAAGACACTTCATTCTGAAAAATCCAAACAACCAAGACTATTAACCCTGCGACAACAAGAGCATAAGAAAGGAAAAGGTTTGACTCATAGTGGAGACTCTGGAAAGAAAGCACCACGGGCAACTAGATCTTTCGTCTCAATTTTACAAGAGGAGCCAACAAAATTGACTAAAGAAATAGAAATTAAGAGGAAGTTGGTGTTTGAAAGAAAGAAACCTCAACCTCAGCAAAAAACCCTCTTAGGCTGGTAGAAGAAAGTAAGAAGTAGAAAACCAGTCAGAAAAAGAGTACTCCAACTGATGTTTAACAAAAGAAAAAGTCAGTTGAACACAGTTCAGCACAGGTTAATCCTTCTCAATCTATGAGAAAAGAAGATTTGAAACTGAAGATGATTGAAGAAGCTAAACCTGTAAGGAGTAGAAGCTCAATAATTATAAGAGAACCCTTGAGAAGGTTAGTCAAGGTACAATTCAAACCAATACTGGTAAATTGTCAATCAATACATCTGTTGAATCATGTGGAGAAAAGGTTATATGGTGTTCTGCGAGATGAAAAGTCAGAACTATATCCGACACAGATGACCAAGGAGAGGTATACTATTTACCCAGTCACAAAAAGAATAGTGATAAAGATTGTACCTGACATACAACCAAGACCTTCCATTGTATGCAATGAAGATAAAGGGAAGAAGAAAATGTATCCAGAAGGAATTACAAGTGATCTGGCAGAAGATCAGATAGAAGCAGAAGTGAGGAACATAGATGAGGTGTGTTTTGCAGCTCAACCGAGAGGAATCTATGTTTCACACCATATCTCAAAGGCATTATGAAGTCAGTGTGGCTGCTTCATCACAAATGAAACTTCTCAGGTAGTTGGAAGAATAAAAGAAGGGCAGTACAAAACCATCGGAGTTGGAGGTATTAATTTCAAATTAGAGACTCTTGTGCTTCTGATTATAAAATTTAGACCCTTGAGTTGTATATCTTCAATTAGAGATGTACTACACCTTCTTGGAAAATTAGTTCCAAAGCTACCTAGACCTGATGATCTTGATCTCCTTGAAGGAAACCTATTATTCAAACCTCCTATTTTCACAATCATTGAATTGGATGTCTTACCTTCAGAACCATTTGTTTCTACAAACTTCTTTCCACCAAGAACACCCTAACATGATCCTACTATTGGCTTGGATGAAGTTAGTCACATACAACAGGGGAGTTATGAAGCCTTCATGACAAGGTTGATGAACTACATGATTCAGTGGGTGATTTACATGAGGAAGTAGCTCATTTATGAGTTTCTATGAAAGAAGACCTCAAGTTACTCCGCACTGATATGCAACGAATGTTCTTTGAAATTATGAAGCATCTACAGTGAAAAGTTTTGATTAATAACAAATAGGGGGAGAAGAGAATAGAAACATAGGGGGAGAAGGAAAGAAGAGGTGAAGAGCAGAAGGGAAAATAGGAGAAGAGAAGAGTATAAGCAGATAAGAGAAGAGAAGAGCAAAAGCAGAACATAGTATTGCTTACAATTTTTCAATTGTATATCTTCTTTTATAAATAATACTCCATTATCTTTGTAAAATTATGATTATTTGTTATCGTCAAAAAGGGGGAGATTGTTAAGTCAAAGTGACTTCACGTTTAATAATTTTGGTGACAATCAAATAATAATAATATTAGAACTAAATGAACTATTTTGTTAAGACGGTAGAAAAGACAAAAGGAAGAAAAGACAGAAGGAAGAAAACACAGAAGAAGCAAAACACAGAAGGAAGAAAAACACAGAAGGAAGAAAACATAGAAGGAAGCAAAACACAGAAGGAAGAAAACACTGAAGGAAGAAAACACAGAAGGAAGCAAAACACAGAAGGAAGAAAATATGAAAGTAAGAAGATATAAAACACAAATGATACAAAGACGAAGACGATAGTACGTCAGATGGTTAATCAGTTAGAGTTAGTTACAGAACTCAACTGAATAACAGTTTCTACAAGAAACAAGAAACAAGAAGCAAGAAGCAGTTATCAAGAAGCAGTTGAAGACGAAGGCTATAAATACAAGTCAGAGTCGAAGACTGAACGAGTTAGTGAACAATTTTTGAGATCTTAGTTTTTGAACTACTGTATTCATTGTACAAAACACTAAAGCTATTTTACTGCAACAAAGCTCCAAACACCTTTCTAGTAAGAGAGAGGAATAGCTGAAAACTTGAAGAGGCTACGTGAGTGAAAATAATACTTAGTGTAAGAGACCTGAAAAGGCTTTGTAGAGAAAGAATAATTGTACATTTCAAGAAGAATAGTGAAATCTCAGAAGGATTCTGAGGATTGGACATAGCCCACGGTTTGGGATGAACCAGGATAAAATCGCTGCGTCTATCTTCTAACTTTCAACTTTAATTTCTATTGTTTTTATACAAGTATATAGAAGTTATTTGTGATCTAATCACGTAGATATTTTTGTATAAACATTTTGATATTCACTTAATAGCTTTGAAAAAGTTAGTTTTCGAAGAAATATCAAAGGGGCTTGTATTCACGAAAAGGATACATAATTCAACCCCCCTTCTTGTGCATTTTGTATATTGTACATAAAGTCTATACTAACAAATGATTTACTTCAATTAGTCAACTCAAAATTTTAATACATTTTATCATCTATATGATTTTAGCATTTCTCTAAAACTCTGTCACTGAATCCTCAATAGGGATTATAGCAAATTGCACAGTGAGCATATAAACTTTAAGAACTCTTCTCAAGCATATCCCATGTCCAAGAAATTTGGTTCACTAACTCTTAGTATCAACTATACTAAACATGGTAAATTCCACTCATAATAAAATATAAATGTAAGAAAAACAAATAATTAATTATATGTCATGACTACCAAATGAGATTAGGTCTTTAATCATATATTTTGTTATTTCCACTAGTTTAATCTTTCTAGTGGGCGAGCTAGGATCACGTTCAAATATAGTTGATCTTGAGTTTGCTCAACAAACCAACTAAACTTAAATTAGGTAGATAATAACTTTATCAATCACATCTCATATGACTTATGGATCCGTTAGGTGACAACTCTTGCCAAAATATATCTTATATGTTATTTCTAACCCTGTCTCTAAATTTATGTGATCATGAGTTTGGCCATTTAAATCACACAAATTTAGTTAAGTAGAACAAACTATCATAAGAGTAAACTTGTTTGGGCTAAAATGGCCTTGAGTTCACACAACAAGGGATTTAATTTCATTCATCTTATCAAACACAAAATTGCATGAAAGATATCATACATATAAAACATAGAATTTAGAATGCATCCCATATATATATATATATCAAACATATAAATAAATTAAGCAACTTATGCACTCATAATCAAATTAGATGCATAAAACATCAAACTTCATTTGATTCTAGTTATTGATTTTCATAATATAAATAGTTTCCAAATCCAATTGAATTTCTATTTGTAATAGGAATTTAATTCATTTAGTAATCAATAGGTTTAAGCTAATTTAAATTTTTTCAAAGAGTTGGAAAGGCAATTTTATATTATGAAAATCAATAATTAGAATCAAATGAAGTTTGATGTTTTATGCATATAATTTGATTATGAGTGCATAGGTTGCTTAATTTATTTATATGTTTGATATATATATATATATATATACATATATTGCTTTCAGAGAAGAATCTACTTCCAGGTCTCATAAAGGTATCACTACCCTTCTGTGAGCATTACATTGTGAGTAAGTAACATCGATTGAAGTTCAACACATCAAAGATCAAAAGCAAAGAAATTCTAGAATTGATTCACTCAGATGTATGGCAAGCGCTAGTTACGTCTCTAGGTGTTGGAGTTATGTACATATAGTTCCCTAGAAAGCAAGTGTATTTACGTGTAACTTAATCTTCTTCAGTTACAGTTTTGTAATGAAAATATTTATTATTAATAAAACAAAATAATTTGGTTTTAATGAGCATTATATATCTAGTCATAAGGAACCATGATTTTTTTGTAAGTAATATACATATACATAGAGATGTATGGGAAACATATATATTATAAGAATCTAAAATAATGGATTCGTCGTTGAATAATCAAGTTGGTCGCTTGATTATGGTTTAGACTGTAGTATTGTGATTTATCTCCATGTCAATAAAGGAGTTTACTTCAAGGGAATGATGAATTTCATATCATGATAGTAGTCGACTATCAATAATGACACTATTAAATGAATCTAGAATCAAGTATGTTTTCAAGAATAAAGTAGGCCGTTTCTTTAGTCTTAAAACATACATTTTAGCATTTGCTTATTATGGACCACAATCTTGATGAGTAGTGAACTCATATGTGCTTCATTACAATTCTTTATATGATTGGAATAGATTTTTACAGAGTATTAATCCAGTGTCTGCATGTTGGAATTATTAATTGAAACATGTATCAGGGAACATTCACTCAAATAAAGAGTTTATAGTGATATCATCACTTTTAGATGTTTTACAAATATTGGTGATTAAACTGGCGCTAGTAGTTTGATAGACTAGCTACCTATCAATTTTTAGCACCAAGGTGAGATCTTGTGTGTTAATCATCATATAGAGTAAAACGGGAGATCTAAAAGGAAAAACTAACATAAGGAAAAAATGGTAATTTTACCTTTTATTGTGCAGATGGCTATAACATGGTTCATATTATAGTTTGCAATTGGACATCTTATTTGAAACATATGTTCTCATAATATTTAGTAATTTAAGAGTTCAATTAATTGTCTTTAGTGGAATGACATTTAGTTAACAAGCTGGAATTAATTATAATGAGATTAAATTAATTCTGGGCTTATTGGAGCTTGAATTATATATAAGTCCAATTAGATTTCCCATTTGGCTTCTAGGAAGGTTATTAAACAAAGTAAAAAAATACAAATAGGGGTTTTAAAGCCTATGATTGAAGGTTGGACTTACATTAATTAATTGTTAATTACAAGCCCATATGAACATCAAGATGTCAAGTTCATGACTTGTGAGAGTGGGGTGCTACAGACAAGATGGTGTGTGTTGCCAATATTAGCACTGCAAAGAGTCTTTATTTCCTGCTTAATTAATTGCATCTTCTTCGAATAGATAAACTGCTTAGCTCCACATATATCAGACCTCAATGTAGCCTTTAAGCCTTCCTCAAACCTAACTAGTTACGTCATAAATTCATTGAATCTGAATGGGTGAATAATTCTCTTTGTATTTAGAAAAGTAAGAATGGGGGTATGATTTGATAAGTGATTACTAGCAAAATTCGAGAAGCAACTGGGAAATAGATTCATCCATCGAAGATTTGCCACACTTCTATCTAGTTTCTTCTTTATCAAATTAAGAGACTTGCTTTCTTATTTGTCCATGTATAGAGGCATCTTCCCATTGGTATATCAGTACATTGAGCATCCTCCAAATATCTACTAAGATCCATGCAAGGAATATAAATTGACTGTGGTCCTTCTACGTCCTCGGTTCTTAAAATAGAATTAAAATCAGCTGATAGCGTCCAGTGGTTTGTGTTGGAAGTAGCAATTCTTTATGTGTTTCCATAAAAAATTTATCTACTATGCGTTATTATATGCATATATGAATGAGATATACAATTAATGATTGAACTGTCCAATAGTAACTTCCAAGGGGATCATGTAAGTATGCTAGGTGAGATGATAGATAGAGCAGTAGCATCATACAAGACAAAAATCCTACCATTAAGATGATAAGAGATGTTGGATATGCTTTTTCACTTTACTAGAAAATAGTTCAGCATATTGTTGCTCTATCTTTTTATTCAGGTTTCCAAGATTCCAGCCAAGATAACTTTGTTTTGCAAGGTAGTGTCTCTGATCATTAGCTGTTTATTAGGGGTATTAGCCTTTTTACATTCCAAGTAAGAAAATTGATGCTTCTATCTCCCCTAGGGAGAGTTTTTTTTCTTTCTATTCGATCTTCAGCTTGTGACCATTTCAAATTTTGGTGTTATATTTGTCTGAAGTAACTGTTGTTTATTCCCAGCAGATACATTAATTTTATTCTCCAAATGTCCATCATTGCATTCATCTGTATAGCTTGTATTAGGCTCTATTGTTTGAGCCACTGTCTGTGAGTCTTCATCAACTTTGTGACTGTTCATGTCACTGTTTACGTCTAGCTCACTCCGCTGCATTGTTGGATCTTCTATATAGATATTAGCTGTTGTAAAAGGTGCTAGGACAAATGCAATTGCTACATGAATTTGATCCCCTGTATGTGTATGATGAGTAGTTGCTATACTTGCGTTTATAGCTCCTAATTCAAAGACTCCATTGGTTGGACTTAGATGAGTATGTGCAGAAACAGAATCACCATTTGTTTTTTCCACTGTATGTATATTATAGGCTGTCACTGTGCTTGCTTCTACCACTCTAGTTTCACTAACTTCGATGGCAATGTACTTCTCATCATTGACTAGTAGTAATTATTAGTAACAACCTAATTTGAATATCCTCTCTGTAGGTATACATTTGTGTTTTTTACCAATTTGTGGCCACCATGCATGTGTAACTCGCAATTGATCCTCAATGGGTTCTAGGACTTCATTCAACCTAATAAATGGAATAATATCAAGTAGATCATTTTTTAAGGAAGTCATAAGCGCACATATGTAAGCATAATTGACATCTTTTGTTTCAGCCGTTGGTTAGTCCAGTGCTAAGGTTGACCAATGAAACTTACCAGATGGCTTAACCCACTTGTCGTCCAATATACAAGTAGAACATCATGTAAGCGTAACCATAATGATATGTTGTTGACAACGTGTGTCGAGTGCACTGCAAAATTTACCTGAATTTGTACACTAAAATTTGTAGTTATGATAAGTTGGGATTGAATCTACAGAAAATGTTCGGTTAATTTTTGTAATGAAATTAATTGATGCAAGGAAAGTAAATGGGTTTTTTTTTTGTTTTAAACAAATTAGAAATTAAAGTAAAAGCAAACTATCAAAATCAAATTAAAACCAACAATTAAAAATGAGAAAAGTGTTGAGTATAAGGAAGGTCCGGTTCTAGGGTCAATCTCGGCCTAAACACAATCAAGCTTATTCCTTCATTCTAAAGTATTTACAATTCTTTTCGGATTATTGATCTGAGACTAATAGAACGCTCTACAAATCTCGGTTTTCCCTTAAGTTGTATTTAATCAAAATACGATCATTAATTAAATCTAACTACCAAATAACCTAAGATACGATATCTAGATTCAATTTGGCAGTTGCATAATGAATTGGAAAACAATCAATAAAAGTAGTAATCTCAAACGCTAGGGTTATCTAACCTAAGTCATGTTGTTCCTAACGATTAACGATCGTTAGATCACTCAAAAATATCAAAAGTAACAATTACGGATTACAATCGATATTTTAGCAATATGTTCGAAATAAAACGATCAAAATAATATATTGAGATCATTAATTTCAAAACCATCAAAATCAATACCAACAATATAACAATTCAAAAATAAATCACAATTTTAAAATGACAGAAATAACTTAACTATGACTAGGTGTCGATATCTCCGTTAAATCGGTGTCAGAAAATTAGCCCTCCATCTTTATTTTTATGCTCCAAGAGTGGGTCATATTGCTGTTCACGATGAGACACAAAAATGCAGGAGATTTCTGGTTCTATGGCTGGCCCTCACTACTGCTCTTGGTTCACTTTTTATTTATGCCTAGATTTAATCTCCAGCGCTTGCCATCTATTTACTGCATCTCACTGTAGCAGTTGATGGGACAAATAA
Source organism: Erythroxylum gracilipes (assembly GCA_026413385.1). Classification (NCBI taxonomy): domain Eukaryota; kingdom Viridiplantae; phylum Streptophyta; class Magnoliopsida; order Malpighiales; family Erythroxylaceae; genus Erythroxylum; species Erythroxylum gracilipes. Next base: position 12,741 of record JANZLC010057151.1, read on the forward strand.
ACATTGGCTGCTTCTTTAAAATCATCCTGCCTGTGCTTCTGCGTGTGTGCTCCTCCAATGTAGCCTCTTGGTTCCTGTGCTTGTCGCCAGCAACTCCACGGTTTCTGTGCCGCCCACTGTTTTGCTTTAGTGCTCTGCTTTAATGTCTCTCCTTCCTGTCTGCCCCGACCCTATTCATCACAAGACAAATAAACTTCCTCCTCTGCTTTGCTTCTGCCCGACACTGTAACAATGACAAGACAAATAAACTCTCAGCCTTTAAAACCTCTTTGTGTCGGCACTGTTCCTGGAAAGATAAATAAACGTTTAAGTGCTTTGCTTCTGCCGGCACTATTCCTTGACAAGACAATTAAAACCTCGTTAAAACCCTCCTACTGCCTTCTGAAATGCACCGCTTGTGCGTGTGGGCTGTGTAAAATGCAGCTGCTTAAACGAAGCGTAACGCTGCATACGCAGCGTGCGCAATGCACAGACCATTTTTTTTAAAATTTGTTCCTTTAACTTAATAAATAATTGTGCTCCAATTTGCATTAGAAAATTATTTTTTGTCTAAAAAAATATCAATATATCTAACTTAGCAGTCAATATAAATTGAACACAAATTGAACATTTTATCTTTAAAATAAGATTGAAATCACATGTAAATATATAAGAAAATATAAGAAAATTCAATCCTATCAAATATCCTCACATTTAGTCTTTGACCGTCCTTGAACAAATTGTCAAAATCAAAATCACAAACCAAAACTTTAATTCATTTTCCACATTTCTTAAGAATAGATAGCCATAAGTAAAAGTGAATGACTTTCAAAAACTTAAGCAAAAACTCAACATTCAAAGCTTTTACTCATGATCTATCAACATTCAATATCTTCAAAAACTGAGCAATTTAATGGTAGACTCGAAAAATGTGTTTAACTAAAATATACTCATGGGTACACTCAACACCATTCATGATCATGACAATCCACAACTTTGCATATCATTTCAATTCTCCACCACTAATATTCACATACAAAATCATAAATCAAAGAACTTTTTAGGGTTGTAATGTAGGCAAAGGTAAGGTGAGGTATATTTGGGTCAAGTAGCATGAAAGTCATCAAAGTTAGTGAAACAATGCAACACTCATCAAAAACTGGATACCGTCAGCTATGACAAATGCAACATTTATATTTCATAACCCCATTCAGCTCCCACACATAAACCACATGAAGCATATACCAATTCAAAGGAATCACTCATACAATTTATACCAAAGAAATCCCAAGAGTGAACCTTCCAAGCCAGCCTCTATCTCATATTCAACATGCTCAAATAACACCACCATTACAACTCTAGGAAGATGCATAAACCAAAAACAAATTTTCAACACATATGTAATTCCTCCTTGATACATTTATTGTAAACTTTTTTTCTCTCTTTTGCTTTATTTTTCTTTTCTTTTCTTTTTTCATTTTTTATAAAAATTAAAATAAACTACATCAGCATGAAAATTTCAATGATAAGACATAAACTAAATCCCAACATTATAACCAACTCTCACATTTGTATACTCCCACACTTAGAATTTTGTACATCCACAAACTCAACAGTCACAAATGTTCCACTAGCTTTATGACTTGGGTAGGACATTT
>JANZLC010057215.1:0-14373 GCA_026413385.1 Erythroxylum gracilipes
TCCTCTCTTATTAAGTCGTGCAGTTGCTTTTATAATTTTTCTCTTATATGAGATGATATTCTCATTATTGCCAAGGATGTACCTATAATCACTAGGATGAAGCAAGACTTTTGCAATGCAAAGCTTGGGCCAAGCAAGCAAATACTTGGCATGAGAATCATTCGTGATAGAAAGGCTAAAACATTATGGCTATCATAGGAGGCATACATTCAAAAAGTCTTTGAAAGGTTTAATATGGAAAAAGCTAAACTAGTGAGTACTCCTCTTGCTATGCATTTTAAGCTGAGTGTTAAATAAAATCTTACTACCCTTGAAGATAAGGAAGTTATGTTTAATGTTCCTTATGCATTAGCTATGGGTAATTTGATGTATGTCATGGTTTGTATGAGGCTTGATATAACTCATACAATTGACTTAGTTAGTAGGTATCTTGGAAAAGAGCATTAGAGTGTAGTAAAATGGGTTATGAGATATCCTCAAGGTACTACTGAACTGAAGCTTGGATTTGGGAATAAGAAGCCTATTCTTATTGGTTACTCATATTTAACATGTACGAGTGACATTGGCTATATGAAATCTACTTTATCTTAATTGATAAACTTTGTATGGGGAGTTGTGGCTTGGCATTCCAGTTTAAAGAAATGTTTTGCATTATCTACAACTTAATATAAGCTTATAGCAATAATAGAGGCACATAAAGAGTTGCTTTGGATGAAGTGTTTCATTTATGAGCTTGAATTTACATAAAAGATATATGTATTGTATTGTGATAGTCAAAGTATGATTCATCTTATAAAGAATCCAACTTTTCATGCTAAGTTAGCACACATCGATATGAGGTATCTTTGGATTCAAGATGTTTTTAATGCTAAATTTCTTAAGTTGCAGAAAATTCTCATCAATGACAATGTTATGATATAATGACAAAACCATTACCAAGAGGAAACATTGAGACTTATCATACCATTGTTAGAATAACAATCACCTCCATTTAGTCAGGATGAAGATATTTGTTGGGTCATGAGTTGCTTTCTATATGAAGAAAACACAAACTTGTTCTATTTTTTTGGGGTAAACTATTGAGGTTCTTTGACCTAAACCTAAAGCTTAGTTTTGGACGCATAAATAAGCTTCTTATTGCTACACTTTAGGTCTTGAATCGGATATGAAAAAATTTAAGAGAATCATGAGTTTTAAAAAGGCTAATATTGTTCACATTTTTCAGTGCATAATTCTGGTCAAGTGCTCCAATCGAAGGCCAAACATGTTCAAATTAGCTGAAATCTAGATAAAAGGTTTGGTACATCTACTTCTTAAAATCTAATGGTTGGATTATTGATTATTCTCTGGTTCGTGAGAAATTGTTACTTCTTTAAGTTATTTTTTGGTGATGTTTTTCACCTATTTCATTCTTCTTCTTATGTTGGTTGTTGTTTTACTGTGTAGGTTATATACTTGTTAGTGATTATTGAAATTGGGTTATGCGTAATATTCCTTGATCATAATGGAGTAATTTTGGTTGACTTAGAATCTTGTGTTTTTTTCTCTCTTCGCATTAGGGAGGTTTTCTAGGTAAAAGATTTGTTTGTCTTAGCTCTTGTGTTTGAATACTTATTTTCATCTATTTTCTGCTCATTATGATTATGTAGTTGTGTTGATCTTACTAGAAGAATTTACAATAGTGGAAGAATACTAGTACTTATACTATTTTGATAACACTTTTTCTCCTAACAGTAGTACTTGACACATCGACCACTTTCACTTGCATGCCTCAACAGTAGATTCTCACTGGGCGATTAAGCTTTGACAAGCGTGGTTAAAATACACTACTGCTCCCAATTAGACGCGGGATTCATCAACATAATTTTTTTAGTAAGTTCTTGCACAAATACGAATCCGCCATCCTTTTGTTTCCTTTTCATGCTTGTAATCATTGTGCACTACTGATGCTTTCTTCAGTTGGCAAATAAGTTTCTCTTGGCTTGTTTATAAGTTTATTGTATCTGGCTTCCTTTTTTTTCTGTTCTTTTCCTTAGTCTTTTTGTATTCCTTTTGCTTCTCTTTAGTAACTTCGATTTAGAGTGCCTTTGCTTTTAGTGTTTATCTCTTATAGGTTTGTAGTTGTGCTACTTTCTCTCCTTCGTGGTTCTCCTTTCGAGCCAATTGGAGTTCCTCCTTTTCTGTTCTTTAATCAGTGTCTACTTTGGGAATCCTTAGGGCTTATTGAATTTTCTTATTATCATTAGTTTTATCATCATCATCATCATCATCATCATTATCATTATTAGCATTATTAGCATTATTATTATTATTATCATTATTATTAATTTATTATTATTGTTGTTATTATTATTATCAACTTTTTAAGGACTTCTTAGGATAGTACCTATGGGAAGCGTGAAAGACACGAGGTAGGAGGGATGCCTTTAAATCGAGAGGATGAAATCAGTGCAAGCGGTTCGATGCACGCAACATGCAGGAATAAAAAAAGAGATGACTTAATAAGAATAGGCTCTTGGAACATTAGGACCCTCATGGGAAAGTCCTTGGAATTAGTAGAGATTTTAGACAAGTGTATGATACAAATAGCCTGCATTCAGGACACTAACTGGTCAGGAGTTAAAGCAAAGGAGATAGGGGGTTTCAAACTATGGTACTTGGGAAGAACGCGGAAGCAGAATGAGATAGGTATCTTAGTGGTCAAGGAACTTATAAACCGAATGGTGGGGATCACAAGGGTCAATGATAGGATTATGGTGACAAAATTTGTTTTTAGCAAGGTGGTTCCCAATGTAGTATATGCATATGCACCTAAAGTTGGTTTAGAAGTACAACAAAAATGTCTATTCTGGACAGTGCTAGATGGGGTGCTTCTACAAATCACTAATATTAAGCAGATCATCCTAGGAGGTGATTTTAATGGGCATATAGTGAAGTAAATCACTTGTTAATATAGAAATCACGTATAATATGTAAAATACACAAGAAGGGGGGTTGAATTCTGTTAAATCGTCCAAGATATTAATCATTAAAATCTTATTGATTTTCTTTACCAATTCATACGATTACAAAACAATTCACTTAATTTGATGAGTAATGCAACAGTGAAAATTAATATCTATTCTTCTAACAAGAAAATTAAAGAGATAAGAGTTAGAGAATATGACACCGTGATTTATATTAGTTCACCCTTAACCTTAGGTTACGTCCAGTCCTCAGAGTTTGTCTGAGATTTCACTATATCTTTCAACGTTACAAGTATTATTTCTACACTTGTAGAGCCTCTTCAAGTCTCTTTCACAAAGAATTCTTTATCTGCTTCCTTAGCCTCTTCAGGCTCTAGCCTTTCTTTCACTTGACAAGATATTGTTTTGAGCTTCACGTTACAAATGCATTTGCTCTCTTTCTTTATTTCTTTTCTCATAATATTTTTTCAATATGTGAGCACTTTGAGCACTTGAATACAGAGTTTCTCTAAGTATGCTTTTGTACAATCAGATTTTCTTTTCTCTTGTGTATTTATTTAGTTTACGACTATGACTAATATTTATAGCCTAAATCTTCATCTGTCTTCGTTGAAAAATTTGCTTATAAAGTCTTCTAAAAACCGTTATTAGTTGAGTCCTGTAACTGTCATTCTAGAATATTCTTCAATATCATCATCTTGTATAGATATCGTCTTGTATAGATTCGTATGCTTTGTCTGGTGTCTTAGACTAAGTACTTCGCACTTCGTCTGATCCTTCTTAAACGCTTTGTCTTATTAAGCTTTTACTTACGTATCATTTTGATTTGACGATTTGTGTCACTTACATTTATCTGTGCATTTAACAAATTCATCAAAACAATCCACACACTTCTATGATTATTATTATTTGATTTTCATCAAAATTAATAGAAGAAGTGAAGTCTTCTTGACGTAACAATCTCCCCCTTTTTTGATGATAACAAATAATCATGATATTAGAAGATAAAAAATAATATTCAGATGAATAAAGCTTTAGACGAATAAAGAAATACATACAAGATATAAAATGAAGATATGCATAACATATAAAAAGAATTCTTTCTATTGTTCTCCCCCTATTTGTTATTAATCAAAAAGATAGTTCATTTTAGACGCTTCAAAATTTCAGAATACATGTGTTGAATATTAGTGTGGATCGTCATGAGTTCTTCTTCTGTACAAACACGTAGAAGTGTTATTTCATTATGAAGATCACCCACTGCATCACCTAGTTCATTAACCTTAGAATTAATTTCCTCAATGTTTTTAGCTAGGGCTTCTTAAACTTCTGTCTGCTTGTGACTAGCTTCAGTCCATTTAATGAAATTCTTTAAGAACTCCGAATTAACAGAAGCATCTTGTAGTATTTCACTAGGTGGATGAGTGTGTTCAAAAACAGATGGTTTTCTATATAAATCATGTAATTCTATAATTTTAATATAGGGTAATTTGAAAGGTTTCTTTCCTTCAGGGATATCAAGATCATCAAGTCTGGATAATTTTTAAATCGGTTGCCCTAGAAGGTGTAAAACAGTTTTAACTGAAGGAATGAAACCTAAGGGTTTGAAATGAATGATTAAATGCACAAAGGTTTCTAAGTTAAACTTGATAGCTTCAACAGTGATACTTTTGTACCTTCCTTTTGATATTGTGCCAACTACCTTGAAACTTTCATCTTTAGTAGATGCTCCAAAATGACTTCCTGATTCCTTTGATATGTGATGTGATACATAGATACCTATAGGTTGAGCTGTATAACATGGATCATCTATGCTCTTCAGTTCCATTTGAATCTCTTCTTCTGTGAAATCATCTTCATGTCCTTTAGGAAACTTCTTCTTCTTTCCTTTTCCTTTGTTTATTACCGATGTTGGACATCTAGGTTGTACATGTACTATAATCTTGATTGTCGTTATGCTTATTACCGGATAGATTGTATAAGGATCTTTTGTAATCTTCAATGGATATGGTTCTGTCTTTTTATGTCGCAGAATGCTATATAGTCTTTGTTCTTCAGGGCTTAGAAGATGTATCGTATGATCCTTTACTATTATAGGCTCAACTTGAACCTTAACTGCCTGTTTAGAAGGCTCTCTGATGATAATTGAACCTATATTATGATCAGGTGTTGATTCTTCTATAACCTTCATCTTCAATTCTTCTTTCTTTATCAGTTGAGGAGGGTTGCAAGGTACCAGCTGGTGTTCAATAGTCTGTGTCTTTTATGGAACATCAGATGATGAAACCTTCTTCTAAATAAGCTTCATCTTCTTTTGTTCTTCTGCTGGTTTGGAAGAGAGTTATTGTTGAGGCTTTTTCTTCTCAAAAACTACCTTCCTTTTTATCTCTATCTCTCCAGATAATTGTGCTGATTGAGTTTGAGGGATAGAGACAATTGGTTTAGTGGGCTGTTGTTGTTCCTTTTGCTCCTTTTTACTCTCAGAATCTCCATCAAGAATCATAATTTTCTGTTTCTTCTGTTCTTGTTGTAAGGTCATTAATCTTAGTGACCTTCTTGACTTTTTGGGTCTTTCTGATTGAAGCATCGCAGCCTTCCTCTTTAAAGAAACTTGATGAGTTGATTGTTGAACTTTTCTTTCCTTCTGTTTTGGAAACCTCGTGACTTGTATCGGCACATGAGACGATTGTTTAACCTTTTCCTCTGCTAATATTCTTCCGGACGATCGATGTTTTGCATGTATTTTTGACGGAACATATTCGTTCTTGCTTCATCTTACTAAAAGCTCCCTCTTAGACTATGCTTTCGGAGTGAAATATACATCTGCTTTGGCTTCAGTCTTGATCCCCATTTTGTAAATATTAGAGGCATTAATAACACTCTTAACATTCATCTTTACTCTGTTTCCTCTATCAATTAGGATTCCAAAATTTTTGAAGAATCTTGTTAACAACATACTGTAAGGTAAAGAACTACTCTTTAGATGATAATCCTCCCTAACCTTTATCATGTACTTCAATATCAAGAATAGAAGATTAACAGGTTGGTGAGTGAGTAGATGAAATAGACAATGTTCATCATTCATTGTCACCAAATCCTTTGATCTTGCTCTTGGTAGGATACAATGGAGAAGAAGTGAATGAAGAACCTTAGCCTTCGGAATGAGGGTTGAAGACTTCTTAACTCCTGGATTACTGGATTCATATAGTTGTCGATTGATGTTGGCTTTGTCTATATGACTTTGAGTGATCCAATCTGTATTGTTGAACAATTATGCTCCATCATTTGGACACACAATAGCCTTCACAATAGAATCTTATATGATTATTACCGACAACCCATCTACCATCGATACCACGGTGTTGTCTACCACCTTAGCATTTTTCTAGAACTCATATATTTCATTTGGATATACCGTCTCTCGGATGTTGAAGAAATTCTTCAAGCTAACTCCTTCAATCTCAAGTTCGATATTCATCTGATTATTCTTCAAGAAAGTGAAATCGACGAGTCTTCCATAGACAAGAGATTTTGACATTTTTTTAATCTGTAAAAGATAAATACTAAACACAAAGATGTATTTCGCTTAAAGAAGCGAGGTTAGTATATAATAAAATGAGAGAAATATATGAAATGAGAAGAATTTGAAGTTTAGAACAGAGGGTTGGATTGTCTTTATTGAGAGCACTCTGAACAAGTCGGTTTCGAAGTTTTTCAAGAAAATTCTAGAGTGTAAGGTGTTGCAGATTTTGAGATGATTTCCCTTTTTTATATACACTCTTGAAAAGTTACCGTTTTTAACATTTTTAATTGATCCTCCGGTAATCATAAAATTGAAACTACCGAATGAAAATTACTGTTATTATTTAACTTAAAAACTTACGAATTTTCAGCTACTTTTGGACGAATCGTCTGGATCATGAAGTTTCAGAAGAATGGTCATTTAATATCACCATATTCAGGTTTCGTCTGATTTCCTTGAATTTGTCTTTACTTAAGGGTTTGGTGAAGATATCTACCTATTGTTGATTCGTCTCAACAAATTGTAGATTTATGATCCCTTTCTGTACATAGTCTCTTATAAAATGATGTCTAACTTCAATATGCTTTGCCCCTGAGTGTTGTATTAGATTCTTTAAGAGACTAATAGCACTTGTGTTGTCACAGAAGATTGGAATCTGATCTTCTTGAATAGAATAATCTTCTAACTGATACTTAATCCATAACACCTATGAACAATAGCTTGCAGTTGACATGTATTCAGCTCCTACAGTAGATAGAGAAATTGAACTTTGCCTCTTGCTTGACCAAGAAATTAGATTATAACCAAGAAAGTGACAATCTCCACTTGTACCCTTTCTATCAATCTTATCTCCAGCATAATCAGCATCACAGTAGCCAATTAACCTGGAATCTTTATCTTTCTCATACATTAAGAAAAGATCAGTAGAACCTACAAAGTATCTCAATATTCTTTTAACAGCAATATAATGAGATTCTCTAGGATCTGCTTGAAATCTTGCACATAAACAAACACTAAACAATATATTAGGTCTACTTGCAGTTAAGTAAAGTAAAGAACCAATAATTCCTCTGAAAAGAGTTTGATCAACCTTCTTTCTTACCTGCTTCATCTTTAGATAAAAGAATTGAAGGATGCATAGGGGTTGACATAGGTTTGACCTTTTCCGTTTTATAATTGACTAACAATTCTTTGATATATTTCTGTTGATGAATAAAAATATTTTCTTCGGTTTGCTTAATTTGTAAACTAAGAAAGAATTTCAGTTCACCCATCATACTCATTTCAAATTCACTTTTCATAAGATTTTCAAAACTGAAACATAGCTTCTTAGAAGTTGCACCAAAATAATATCATCTACATATATCTGTACTAAAATGAAATCATTTTTAATACATTTTCTAAATAGAGTCTTATCTACTTGTCCTCTAATAAAGCCATTTCTAATTAGAAAAGAACTTAGACAATCATATCAAGTATGAGGTGCTTCTTTTAAAGCATACAAGGCTTTATGAAGTCTATAGACATAATATGGTTTATCAGAATCTTCAAAACCAGGAGGTTACTTTCATGCACTTCTTCATCTATAAAACCATTCAGAAAGGCACTTTTCACGTCCATTTGAAACAATTTTATATTATGACACACAGCATATGCAAGCAAAATCCTAATAGCTTCTAGTCTAGCTACAGGAGCATAGGTTTCATTATAGTATATTCCTTCTTGTTGATTATAGCTTTGAGCTACTAATCTAGCTTTGTTACAGTTTACTCTTCCTAATTCATCTAGTTTATTTTTAAATACCCATCTGGTTCCTATGATAGACTTATTGGGTGCCCTAAGAACTAAAGACCAAACTTTGTTCCTTGTAAATTGATTTAACTCCTTTAGAATGGCTAAAATCCAAGCTTCATCTTAAAGAGCTTCATCAATTTTCTTAGGTTCTAATTCAAAAACAAAAGCTACATTTGCCTCTCTTCTAAATTTAGACCTAGTTCTCACTCCTTCTGAAGTTTCGCCTCTAATCAGGTTTTCTGGGTGAGAAGATTTATACTTCTAGTCTTTTCTAAGACTAAAGTTTTCATGAATGTCTTCTACTTTTTCAGGTGGAACATCTGGAGGTGACAAGTCTAGGTTATTAACTAAGGGAGAAGATAGAGTTTCATCATCAGAATCATCTCTTCTATCTGGATGAGAATCATCATCAAACTTAACATGCATAGATTCTTAAACAGATTTAGACACAAGATTATAAACTTTATAAGCTTTAGAAGACATCGAATATCCTAGAAAAATTCTTGAATTGATCTTAGAATCAAATTTATCAAAATTTTCTTTTGTATTCAATATAGTACATTTACAACCAAACGGATGGAAGTAAGAGATATTTGGCTTCCTTCCTTTCCATAACTCATATGGAGTTTTATTTAAAATAGGTCACAAAAATATTCTATTTTGAATATAACAAGCTGTATTTACAGCTTCTGCCCAGAAATACTTAGGACAATTCATTTATCATAGCATAGTCCTTGCCATTTCCTGAATCATCCTATTCTTTCTTTCTATAACTCCATTCTGCTGTGGAGTTTTAGGAGCAGAGAAATTATGGAAAATTCTATTCTCTTTACAAAACATTCTGAATTTTTCATTTTCAAATTCTCTACCATGAGCACTCCTAATTCCAGTAATAGAAATTCGTTTATCATTTTGTAACTTTTTGGATATAACTTTAAAGCACTTAAGAGATTCATCTTTATGTGATAAAAATAATATCTAACAAAATATAGTGAAGTCATCAATAATTACGAGACCATACTTCTTTCCGCCAAGACTTAGTGTTCTGGTTGGACCAAACAAATCTATATGTAGCAACTATAGAGGTCTAGACGAAGTTACAACATTTTTAGAAGAAAAAGATATTTTAACTTATTTTTTTTTCGACAAGTCTTACAAAAGAAATCTTTGTTAAAACTTATTTTTGGTAATCCTCTTACCAAATCAAGTGTAGATAACTTGAAAATATGTTTGAAACTAGCATGACCTAGCTTTTTATGCCAAATCAGTTTTTCCTCATCTGTTGATATAAAATATGAAATATTTTGACTTTTCAAATTATCTAAGTTAATCTTATAGAGATTGTTTTGTCTCTTGGTAGAAAAGAAAACGAAACCGTCATTGTTTTTAATTATACAAGAATTTTAATTAAAGGATACTTCAAAGCGAGAATCACATAATTGACTAACACTAATTAGATTATGCTTTAATCCTTCAACTAGCAGAACATTATCAATAGACGCAAATGAATCTTTACCAATTTTGCCGATTCCAACTATTTTGCCCTACTGGTTGTCTCCAAAAGTTACTGATCCTCTTTGCTTATTTTGGAGGTCTAGGAACATAAACCTTCTTCCCGTCATGTGTCGCAAGTATCCACTGTCCAAGCACCATTGGTGCTGGTAGCGTTTTCCAAGAAAAGAGATCTATAGTATATATTATGTCTTTTTTAGATACCCACATTTTCTTGGATCCTTTGGGGTTAGACTTACAATTATTCCTTGAATAATAAGAATATTGTTTCGTTTTCTTTCTGTTAGGAACAAAACTCTTATTATGACAAACATTACTATTAGTAAACCCTAAACCACTCTTATCATTTGGATGTCTATATTTTCCAATCATATCATTAATCCTTTTTGTACTTTCAGTAAATGTTGATATATCTGCTGAAAGACTATTAATCATTTGTTTCAGTTGATTAATTTCTTCAGATCTATCTACAGTTACTTTCTTTTTAATATCGTCTACTTATTTCTTAAGGCAAATGTTTTCTTTTTCTAACACTTTCGTGTTCTTCAAGCTTTCAACAAATTTCCTTTTCAAAACCCTATATTGTTTTAATATAGCATGTGAATCTTCTAACAATTCTAAATATGCCTCTTAAAGATTATTAAAGTTAGAAGTTACCTCAGCGTCACATTTCTTTTCAGCTACCAAGCATATATTCACTTGTTTTTATGCTTTTGAATCAAAGTTTGATTTGGACGAATCCAAATCTTCATAAGTTGTCATCATGCTCTTTTTGTTTTCTTTACTTTTCTTCTGTTTTCTTTTGAGCAATGGACATTCAGACTTGTAATGTCCTGGTTTGTTGCACTCATAGCAGACGATAGAAGTTTTCTCATTCTTGACTTCGTCTTTGCTATTTTTCTTAAAAGAAAAATCTTTATTTCCCTTCGCTTTCTTTGTCCACATCCTTCTAATCTTTCTTGAAATAAAGGATAGTTCATCATCATCTTCACTTGAATCTTGATTAGATACACTGGAATCATCATTCTTGATTTCTTCAATCTTTAATGCTTTTGAAGATGTGCTCCTTTTTTTTTCTAGTTCTTTTGATTCTTCTGACTAGCCTTTAATGTGATAGATTTATCTCTTCTAGGTTTATCTTCTGCATCAATCTCTACTTCATGTATCTTCAGTGAACTAAGTAATTAATCTAACTTTAGCTGACTTAAGTCCTTGGCCTCTTGTATTGCTGTAGCTTTAGGTCTCCATCTTTTTAGAAGACTTCTGAGAATCTTTCTGACATGGTCTTGATTATCGTAGATTCTCCCAAGAACTTTAAGTCCGTTAACAGTAGTTTGAAATCATCCAAACATCTGATCAATAGTCTCCTCATCTTTTATTTTGAATAGCTCATACTAATGAACAAGAATACTGATCTTGGACTCTTTCACTTAATTTGTCCCTTCGTGTGCGGTGGCTAATGTGTCCCACATTTCCTTTGTAGATACGCATCCATGAACTTTATCATATTCACTTCTACTTAGGGCACAACTTAGAAAGAACTTGGTCTTTGAGTTTAACTGAAATCGAGCTTTCTGATCAGTTGACCATCTGTCATGAGAGATGATATTGCCCTTGTCATTTGTTGGTGTATATGGACCATTCTTGATAATATCTCAAAGATCAATATGTGTGGATTCTATAAAGATCTGCGTCCTGTCCTTCTAATAATGATAATCTTCACCATTGAATGCAGGAGGTCTTGTGATTGAGGCACCTTCAGCTATAAAAACATGTGATTCAGCTATGGATTGTTGTTCTCACTTTGTAACTGTGTTTCCTAGAAACCCCGCTCTAATACCAATTGAAGTAAATCACTTGTTAATATAGAAATCATCTAAAGTATATAGAATACACAAGAAGGAGGGTTGAATTGTGTAATCTTTTTGAAAATATTAATCTTTTGAGATTTCTTGAATTTTTTTTTCAAAATTCAAATGATCACAAAAATACTTTACTAAAGTTGATAAGTAATGCAATTGCACGTAATATTATCTACTCTTCTAATAACAAGAAAATTAAAAGATAAAGGTTAGAGAATAGATTCCGCGATTTTATACTGGTTCACCCCAAACCTTGGGCTACATCCAGTCCTCAGAGTTTGTCTGAGATTTCACTAAACTCTTCAACTTTACAAGTATTCTTTCTACACTTCTAGAGCCTCTTCAGGTCTCTCTCACAAAGTATTCTTTATCTGCTATTTTAGCCTCTCCAGGCTCTAGCCTTTCTTTCTCTCTCTAGGAAAGATATTTTTTGAGCTTCACGTTACAAATGTATTCACTCTCTTCTTTCACACTTTGACTACAGAATTCCTCTAAGTATTGTACAATCAAAGTTTTCTCATGTAAAAGCATTATTTAGTCTTCGACTAGGACTAGTATTTATAGCCTAAGTCTCCAACTTTCTTCTTTGAGAAACTGCTTCTTGAATCTTCTAGAAATCGTTATTAGTTGAGTCCTGTAATTAACTCCAACTAACTAACTGACGTTCTAGAATATCTTCCTTTTGTATCGTCTAGGATAATACTTCTTATGTTATAACGTTTCGTCTTATATTACGCTTTATCTGGTGTTGCGCTTTTTCTTGTGTTGCTCTTTTTCTTGTGTTGCACTTCGTCTAGTGTTGCGCTTCGTCTAGTGTTATGCTTCGTCTGTTATCATGTATCGTCTGCGATGACGTGTATCATCTATTGCTGACGTATCGTCTAGGATAACTAAGTGTTACTTTCATTTTTTTGTACAATTAACAAATTTTTCAAAACAGTTCATACATTTCTAAGATTATTATTATTTGAGGCTCATCAAAATTAGTAGAAGTGAAGTCTTCTTGACTTAACATCAATATCATGCAAAGTTAGATTGTAGCCTCAAAGTAGTAGATTTTGATCTTGGCAAGGGTAAGAGGGTGACTTTTAGAGGAGACAGAAGAACACCATCACCAAGAATTATTTTAGCTTTGATAGCCGACAGGATGATGAGAAAAGGGTGGCGCATGTTGTGGACACCGATGTGAATGAAGGAAAGTTAAAAGATTTGTCGATTGTGAGGAAATTTTCAGACGTGTTTCCAAAAGACTTACTTGGTTTGCCACTAGCGAGGGGAAATCGAGTTTGTCATCGATCTGATTATAGATACCGCACCCATTTCCATACCACCATATAGAATGGCTCCGACTGAGCTGAAGGAGCTTAAGGAACAATTGGAAGAACTGTTAAAGAAAGGGAAAATAAGGCCAATTTCGTATCCATGGGGAGTATTGGTTTTGTTTATTAAAAAGAAGGATGGAACATGGCACATATGCATTGACTACTCAACAAGGTGACCATTAAGAAAAAATATCCTCTGCCCCGAATCGATGATCTGTTTGACCAGCTGCAAGGAGCAAAGGTCTTCTCTAAAATTGATCTTAGGTCAGGCTATCATTAGCTCAGAATCAGGGAATCTAATGTAAATAAAATGACCTTTAGTACACGTTATGGGCATTATGAGTTCCTAGGCATGCCATTTAGATTGACCAATGCTCCAGCTTCGTTTATGGATCTCATAAATAAGGTCTGCAGGGAGTATCTAGATCAATTTATCATCGTATTTATAGATGACATGATGGTCTATTCCAAGAGCGAAGGGGAGCATGAGGAACATCTCAGGATAGTGTTGCAAACACTAAGGGAGAAGGAGCTTTATGCCAAATTTAGAAAATGTGAATTTTGGCTTCATGAGGTGATATTCCTTGGACATGTAATTTCGAAGGATGATTTACATGGTGATCCGAGGAAAGTTGAAGCAGTAGTGAAGTGATATGCACCAAACAAAATGATAGAAGTGAGAAGTTTTCTAGGTCTGGAAGGATATTATAGGAGGTTTGTTGAAGGATTTTCTATGATAGCTGCTCCAATGACCAAGTTATTAAGGAAAAATCAGAAGTTTATCTGGAGTGATGAATGCCAGAAAAGCTTTAAGGAGCTTAAGCACATATTGATAAGTGCTCCAATCCTGAATTTGGCTATGGGAGATGAGGGTTATATAGTTTATAGTGATGCTTCAAGGAAGGGTTTGGGTTATGTGTTGATGCAAGGGGACAAGGTAATAGCTTATGCATTGCGGCAACTAAAGCCTTATGAATTGAATTACCCAACACATGACTTATAATTAGTAGTAGTAATTTTTTCCCTGAAAATTTAGAGACAATACCTGTATGGAGTTCAGAGGAGGATTTTTACAGATCATAAAAGTCTTAAGTACTTATTGAGCCAGAAAGAGTTGAATTTGAGACAGAGAAGATGGTTAGAGTTACTTAAGGAATATGACTTGTTGACTGAATACCATCCAGGAAAGGAAAATGTAGTGGCGAATGCCTTGAGTAGGAAATCCTACCCATGTACAGACAATTTTTCTATCGTTGTTGAAAGAGATGGCTAAGCTTAAAATAAGCTTGAAACAGGAGGAACTTAATTGTATTATTTCTAATTTCAGAGTGAGACCAATACTCAGGGAGAAAGTTAAGGAGTTATAAGCACAAGATGCAGATTTGAACAAGCTC
>JANZLC010057279.1:0-14361 GCA_026413385.1 Erythroxylum gracilipes
GAGAGAGAGAGAGAGAGAGAGAAATTGTTTCAATATATATATATATATATATATATATATATATATATATATATAAAAGCTAGAACCATATGATTATGTCTAGCAAACAAGGTCATGTACCACATCATAGAGACTGCATCCTATATGGAGATATTGAAGAAGCTTGAGAGTTGAAGCATGTCGAAGTCTCTCCCAAACAAGTTGCATTTAAAGTAGAGACCATATACGTTAAAGATATAAGAGGGAACATATTTGGAACAAATATATCAATGCATTCAACCTAATAGTTAATGACTTGTTAAGGCTTAAGGTGAATATTATGGACGAGGGAAAAGTGATAATTTTGCTTTATTCTTGACCTCTTTTTTATAAACATCTAAAGACCATGCTTAAATTAGGTAAGAAGATAGTTAGTGTTGAAGACATAACCACTACGCTATTAACTCATAATAAATAGAGACAAAACATTGATGAAAATTGTTAAGGCGAAGATTTAATGGGAGGAAAAATCATAATTGTGAGTGAAAATAGGAAAAAGTGGCTTATCTAAGATGGAATGGCTAAAAACCCTAAGCATGGCCTAAATTGATGTGTTCTTAAGTCAACGAACTTGCTCCGAGTTGATTAGGCTTCAAGTCAACCTCGTATTTTTTTTCAAATTTAGAGTTCGAGTAGAGTTTAAGCTTGAGCTTCATGATCCAACTCAATATAAAGCTCAAACTTCTCACATTATACAAAATAACATCATTTTGTTTATATAAACAAAACTGCATTATTTTATATATTAATGAATAAAAAGGGAAAAACCTAGATTACGTTTATCTCTCCCTACTAGTCATTGACTCTAGATAATTCATGTTGGAGAACACCACTTAGTGTTTATGCTTATGTATTTCTTCTTTAAACAACTACAAAAACATTCTTTTAGTCTCTCATTTTTTAATGTTCTCCCCTTTTCGACCACTAGTCAATGTTCTTTATATATTCAACTATAAGTATGCTTGATATCGCTTTGGTTGTGCGTAAGTTTTAATTCTTAACCCTATATAATCTGCAAGGTGTCGATCCCATGAGAAGGGAACTAATCTAATTGTAAAATCTAAGGCCATAAATAAATAATAGAAATTCAAGATGCAACGAAACTAATATGAGAATTTAATTCAATCAATCAAATTAAGAATCAATCACTAAAATACTAGTTATTAAGCAAATTGCAACACACCTAAGAATTAATCGAAGGAAATTACCAATTGAGAGAAAAAGAGCTTTGCCTATCCTTAATGCTAACCTAGCTGATTATGAATTATTGGATTGTTGGTTCTAGATTATCCTAGGGTTGATTACTCTCTCTTGAGTTATAACCATTAACCCTAACTTATAAACCTTAATCAGATTATGGAGTTTGCAATATCTCAATTCACAACCTATCCAAAATCCTAATTAGTTATGAAGTTCTCTAATGAACTATCAAAAACTTATACAGGATCTCTCTTTGTACAAATTATTGATCTGATTTAATTCAGGTTTCTATTAAATTAGCTAACTCTCATTAGTCTAATTTAATCAGTTTTTCATTCAATTCACCCTCTCAGTTTATTATCGAATTATGCAATAGCGGAATCAAACCACAACGATATCCAATAAACACATAAACAATCAGATTCTCATTAATTCAAGAATAAAATTTAGAAGGTGAGTTTAAAACATCCTCGACATTATAGATCTATCATCAACTGTTCAATCCAATTATATACAGCAATAAAAAAGAACATGAAATACAATCTAAAATAGATGACGGGAGGTAGTGACTTCAAGAAACCTCCTGATTCGGGAAGTACTTTGAGTCAGCTTCTTTTCCTCTTCTCTCTTCCTTCTTCTCTTTCTTTATCTCTCGATGGTCTCTCTCTAGGGTTTCTTAAGATGGTTGATGAAAAAGCTCCTTTTTTTCTACCTCTTTATGTTGTTTTTGTACTTCTTTATGTTTTGGGTAACCCTAGAGTTTTTCTAGAGTCCAAAAGGTACAAAAAATCTCTCAAAACTTGACGTTTGTAAGTGTCTATGCATCTGCTCGACACAGGCCAGGATCTTGGCTCACATACAAGCCTTCTGTCACGATTGTGGCATGCAGGCCATGATTGTGGGTCATTCCTTCAGCTTCCGTCACGATTGTGGATTAATAAGCCACGATCGTGGACCGTTGTTTTAGTCGGAATGTCTTTGAAACTCTTTCATTCTTCGATGTTGACCCTAAAATACTAGGAAACACATCAAGGTACCTCAAAAATATAATATTTAAGCTCAAAAGCTTGTACTAACCCTTAAAACATAAATAATTAACAAACTAGCACAATTCTAACCTAAACACATACTAAATGATTGAATTAACGACTAAGCACATATCAAATTATGTCTTAAAACACAATGCAATTCACATTTATCAATGCTCTAAGACCACACACCTTTAATCAACATCAACTCTAGTGCCATACAAGTTGTTGTCTAATTTTTTTAATGATTCAAATTCAAAAATTCTCAACTTTTGATCGAGTATTTAAGATTTTTCACATAACCATTACCCTAGTGCCTCCCTCTCTTAATTTTGTTTTCTTTCATCAAGTTCCTTGCGTTAATATGGTTTTTGCCACAATGGCATTTCCTAATGAGTTTTAATTCAAAATTTTAAGTTTTAAGTTCATATTTTGCTCCACTCTTATGATGGAAGATACTTTGGCTAGCAAAACCATACTTGATCTCTAATTATTTTCTAAAACACATTTTGTTTATGAATTATTTGTCACTGAATTGTTTATGTTTCTAGAATGACAAACTTGTTTCTAGAAACAATTAATTTATTTTTATGTATTTGAGTTTCTAGAAATAATTATTTCACTATTTTTGATTGTGGCTTAAATTGATCAGGCTTTAAGATATCGAAGCTCAAGGCTCAGGTTCAACAAAAAATGTAAGCTTTATTAGGCTTTATGTATGGCCTAGGTTAGGAAAAGATTTTGGGCCAAGCTCGAGCCATAGACAGTCTAAGCTCAATCTAATATATTATAATCCTTACATCTAAGTGGAGTTCTAAGTCAAAATCCAAGATAAAAAAAATAAATTTGTTCCATAAGTGCCAGCAAAATAGACGTATCAAGAGGGACTGTGCAAATAAGAAGGAGCAAAGTGATGAAAGAAAATTTGATGATTTATCAAGGTCTACCAATATAGTGTAAGTTGGGAGCTTAAATTGCAACAATGAAGATATGGTCTATATATCAACTAATTAACTTTAGAACTCATAGATACTGGATATAAGAAGTTCACATCACATAACACTAAATAAGGATTGGTTTGTATCATACATGTCAAGCAACTTTGGCAATATATATTGAAGAATGATAAAGCTTATATAATCATTGAAATCCTCCTAGCCATTATCCTATTGAAATAATTCCTTAACAAATTAGAACTAAGACATTTTATATCATTGTTATAACCTTGAGCATTATCCGATGCATGTCAAATTTAAGAAAGAACCTAATCTCCTTAGATACCTTACAAGGAAAAAAATTCTATAAAATTGATAGAGATTACATAAAGTGGTAAAAGGTGCAATGACTATAATGAAAGGTCTTAGACTGATAGGGAGCAAGGTTGTAGGTGGAGGTGCTATAATAATAAAGTTAAAGAAAGATAGTACTGCATTGTCACATATGTGACTAGGTCATCTTAGTGAGTAAGAGATGGTAAAAATTAATAAAGTGGTAAAGGTGTAATGACTATAATGAAAGGTCTAACACTGATGGGAAACATCTATAGATTAATAAGGAGCACGATTGTAGGTGGAGGTGATAGAATAATAGAGTTAAAGAAAGATAGTAATACATTATCAACTATGTGACTAGGCCATTTTAGTGAGTAAGGGATGGTAAAAATTCATAACAAGATCTTGTTGAAGGGTGTCAAACACTACAATTTATACTTTTGTAAGTTTTATGAAATTAGTAAAAATTGTATGATAACCTTCTAGGGTATAGTGCTTGAGGAGAAATGTATTTTAAGGTAAAAATATAAAAAAGATTGTGACAGGGCAAACAGTGAGTAGTACTGACTCAAAGGTGGTACAAATAAAACTGGAACAACCTAGAATAAATGCTAAAAGGAGTGCAAAATTCTAATGTTAAGAAAATATTATAACCATGGATAGAGCTAGATGTACCATCAGGCTGCTAAGTAGATATCGTTAGGAAGACCTAGTCTCATATGCTCTTACCATTGGTAATAGGGATCCAACTTCCTTTCAAGGAACTATAGTTAGTTAGAAGAAAGATATATGGATGAGTGCTATTTTAAAAGTTGTGAGGTTACATAAAATTAGGAAATTAATTGCATTTGATCAAATATTGTTAAAAAAATTTGTAATTTCGAGAGTGTAACTGACATGCTGACAAAGTCGATTACCATAAAGAAGTTTAATCATTACATAGACTTGATTAATGTCTTTAGGTGTTAGACATGGATATAACCTAACCTATAAAGAATATATTCGTCAAGGTAGAGTTTATTGTATGTGGCTTATTTACACAAACGTGCAATTTTAGAGGCATTTCTTAAAGTGTGTTTATTAAACATGGGATATTTGCCAAGGTAGAGATTATTTTGTGTAGCTCATATATACTAATGCGTAATCTTAAAATGTTTTTAAAAAATGGATTGCCTTATTTAGAAACGTATTTTTGATAGATTCAAACTCTTGAAGGATTCTAAGACTTACTAAAATCATGTTTAAATTAGGTTCAATTTAGTAAAGGGAGAATTATGTAAGAATTTACTAGTTAGAGTTTACATATAACTATAATTATGTAAACCTAATTATATAAGAGTGGAAATATGTAGTCTTCATAAAGTGATTGATCAATACAGTGAAATTATTTGCCCTTGGCTCCCAAGGTTGTAGGCACACCAAATTAGTTGAACCTCATTAAAAATCTTGTATTCTTTTTTTACTTTCTTTCATTGTTCTCTATTCTTGTTATCTATCTTTCTTAACACCTCAACATATACTGCTCTTTAAATATCACATCTTTAAAACCTACCTTAGACTTTTTATCAGGTTCATAAAACTTATAAAATTCTAGCCTCTTATGTTTAACACCTTTCAATAAGTTTCCTTTATGAAGTTCTATAATTCTTTCCTTATTGAGATGACCTAACCGTATAATCCATAACATAACACTATCTTTCCTTTGATTCTATACTACAGCTTCTGCACCTATAATCATGTTCCCTATCAATTTGTAGATTTTTCTTACAAGTCTTAGCCCTTTTATCACAATAATCAAACCCTTTATCATCTTAATATTGTCTCCATATATTTTATACCTAAAACTATTCATATGTAAGATGACCAAAGAGATAAGATCCTTCCTTAAATCTGGTACATGTTGAACATTACATAATTTCTTGACAACTCCATTAAACATCTTAGTCCTAACTTGTCCTGATCTAATGATTTTGTAAGCTTCATCATCACTAAATGAATAATGCAAAATTTCATGACGTGTATGAACTAAACTAATCCTTGTATTGGTGTCATGTGACGCATCACGTATCCAAAATCCACGAGTCTTATAATTAACTATTTGAAATATAAAGCATGTCTCTATCACTACAATTTGAGTCCCCTCTTTGCAATATAGTAGTAGACCTTAACAAACTTCATTTCTACACTCTACTTCTTATTAGGATAGTCCCCTTTGATATGTCAAATTAACTTACACTTATAGTATTAGACTTTCTTTTTACCTTTGAATTTCAACTAAGAACTTCTCTTAGACGAGCCATCTCTCCTCACACAATCTTGGTTTTCCCTCATATACAACCCTTCATTTTGAGACCTTTTACTAATGTTTTGTCTTTGTTGGTTATAAGCTAATACCATAACAATGATGTATTCCACACCATCCGTATTTTTAACTAATATTAGCATGGTCATCAGATGTTCATAAGAAAGAGATAAGGAATAAAGAAAAATCATTTAATATTCACCTTAAGCCTTAACAAGTTATTGGTTAATTATTTAAACTCATTGATATGTTATTTTAGATATGTTCCCTCTTGCATCTTTATAATTGATATTTTCTGCTTTAAATACAACTTGTTTGTAAGATATTTTGACATGTATTGACTCACCACCTTCTTCCATATGTCCATAAGCTATGCAACTTTCATGACATGGTACATGATCTCGTCTTCTATATAAAGTTGTATAATTCTAGCTACTCATGCCTATAACTCCATCCAAGGGTGGACAGTTAATTAGTGGAAGGTGCTATAGCAAAATTAATTGCAAAAGAGGAGATATCAACCATATTAAAATTACCTTCTAAAGAGGTTCGTTTAATATTGCAAAAACTACTCAACAATATTCCAATAAGTAGCAAATTCTAGGGTAAACAAAAAAAGTTTGAGTAGAGCAGGATCTAAATGTTGTCTAGATAATTGTTTTGTAGTAAAAGGAGTAATTATAAACTCCATAGACCATCCTTTATAGGGGTGGTGAAGGAAAGACCCTAATTAGTAAAAAAAAACTCATAACTCCTTAGGGTTATCTTACACTTGGAAGGAAAAATAGAAAAATGAATACATATAGTGATAATTTGATCCTTTTTTATAATAAATATGACAAAAAATATATTAATTTCACCATTTTAAGAAAAACGAGAAATTGACTATGACATGTTCACTAGTAAAAATCCTTTTGTAGAGAATCATTTATTAAGTTGAGCTCATCTATATCTTCCAACTTATTCTCATGCAACCCTTTTAATATACCTTATTGTGCTAACAAATCCTTTACTCTTTATTGTTATAGTCTAAAATTTCCAATTTTATTACACTTCCTCATTTTAAACTTTGTAATGAAAGTCATTATCACCAAAACATTGCTTTGATACCATTTGTTAAGAATTTATATATAGCAAGAAAAAGAATAATATAAAATAAAACAATAAGAATATAAGAAGATTTTTAATGAGGTTCAATGAATTTGGTGTGCTACGTCCTTGAGAGTAAAAAACATCTAATTTTACAATTCAGTTGAATCATACTATGAAGATTACAAATATCCTTTCTTAATAAAACTAGGTTTGCAATAGGTATATTGATATGTAAACTCTAATTAGTACAATTTTACATAGCTTGTCCCTTATCAAAACCTAACCTAATTCAAATTCTAATAAGTCCTAGAGTCTAGGAAATAACTGTGTCTTAGACCGTGTAACTCACTCTTTCTATTTTCACATGGACACGAGCTTTGATA
This sequence comes from Erythroxylum gracilipes, assembly GCA_026413385.1. NCBI lineage: Eukaryota > Viridiplantae > Streptophyta > Magnoliopsida > Malpighiales > Erythroxylaceae > Erythroxylum > Erythroxylum gracilipes. The sequence continues at coordinate 7,316 of JANZLC010057279.1, forward strand.
AGATTGTATCCTGGGTTGTGTAACTCATTGTATTTGTCCTTATATAGATAAGGACTTTAGCATGCTCGTGTCTCAAGTCATATCCTTCTTTAAAATCTTTTTCTATCATATTAACACACTCGTGGTCTAGCTTGTATTTTTACCTCAACTTTTCAAAGAAGAACATATCTTAACATACAATTGCATGCCCAAATGTGTTCTCCCAAAGACGTCTAAAAAATGATCATATTCTTCTTGACACACTTTAAGATTAAACATCTATTTATATGAGCCATATGTAAAAAATATTTAATATTTTTCATTATAACAAATTTGCATTCTGACGTCACTAACCATCTTATACACATGTTCTTTAAAATGTACAGTCGTCCTCATATTATTCCTCATATTAAATGTCTCATTGGACTCTACCCACATTTTCTAGATAAAAGGAGAACCAAAAAGAACAAGTAAGAGATGAATACATTTATCAAGATCAATTAATAGCACTATAAATCAAACCTGAATCCATGATGTTTGAAGTTCTTGAAAAAATGATTTATCTTAAAGTATTGGTTTCCTGATGGTTAGAAACTTTCTTTAATATTTCAGTTAACTTAATCTGAAACTGTTTCTGCAATAGTTTAAAGCTTAGGCCCATTTGATTCGTATGGCTTGTAGACCCATTAACCATCACACTATATTCCTTAATTAGAATCAATCCATTATATATTACATGGGCCACCTTTGATTAATCTAACAATCTCCCACTTGGCCTATGTGACGACTTAGTGATTCAATAATAAAACTTTAAGTGCAGATCTTCATATTGAATCTATCAAGTCATCCTTATTTGAATTAAGAAGATTGGATCATGCTGGTCACAAGTGATATAACATAATTCCTTCTAAGTTTCACATAAGCAAATTAACTCATCACACTTTAAGTGGGTAATATTTTAATTGTTATCGCAAAAAAACAATACTTGTATACATTATAATGTGGATAACAAGTAAATGAGCAAAAACATGACTGCAATTGAATTTATAAGTGTCAACACAATTTGAGCAAAACAATCATATGTATATATACATGTCAGAATATTATGCCAATAAGGACTTCTCTATAATGCCCATTCGTTCAACATGAACAACAAATGTTTTGGGCAGTAAGCCTTTAGTTAACGAATCCGTTATCAACAAATCAGTACCAATGTGCTCAATTGACACTTTACATTTTTGCACTTCTTCTTTAACAGGCAAGTACTTCAAATCTATGTGTTTCACACCCTTCAAATACTTGTCATTCTTAGAGAAGAAAAAGGTTGCAGAGTTGTCACCATAAATTATTAACGGTTTGGCTATACTGTCGACAATTCCAAGACCTAGGATAAAGTTCCACAACCATAATCTATGAACTGTGGCCTTAAAGCATTCCACAAATTCAGCCCTTATAGTGGAAGTAGCAATGACAGACTACTTTCCACTTTTCCATGAAACTGCTCCTCCAGCTAATAAAAACATATAACCAAATGTAGATTTCTGTAAGTCTACACAACCGGTATAGTCTGAATCCGAGTAACCTATCACTTCCAAATGGTTTGACTTTCTATATGTGAGCATATAATCTTTTGTGCCATGTAAATATCTCAGTACTTTCTTTACAACTTTCTAGTGGTCCATGCCAGGATTACTTTGATATCGGCCCAACATACCAACAGCAAAATTGATATCCGACGTAGTACATATTCGAGCATACATTAAGCTCCTAACTACTGATGTATAAGGAATAGACCCCACTTCCTTACATTCAAAATCATTTTTTGGACATTGCATTTGACTAAATTTGTCCCCTTTCTGAATTGGAACTATCCTTGTGGAGCACTTTTCCATTCTAAATCTCTATAATATTTTCTCAATATATCCTTTCTAAGACAATCCTAACAATCCTTATGATCTGTCACAGAATAGTTCTATTCATATCACACAAGATGTCTCACCTATATCTTTCATTTTGAAATTATTAAAGAGGAAGGCCTTTACATCATGTAACATAACAACATCATTTGCAACAAGAAGGACATTGTCAACATAAAGGACTAATATAATGAACTTGCTCCCAATGACCTTTATATAGATACATCGATCAACAGTGTTCTTTACAAAACCGTAAGACGTAATAGTATCATTAAACTTAAGATACCATTGTCGGAAAGCCTGTTTCAATCCATATATTGACTTCTTTAATTTACACACTAGCGTGTCCTCTCCTGTGATTTTAAAACCTTTTGATTGATCCATGTACACTTCTTCTTCCAAGTCACCATTTAGAAAAGCAGTCTTTACAACCATTTAGTGAAGCTTTAAATCATAATGAGTCACTAGAGCTATAACAATTCTTAAGGAGTCCTTCTTTGAAATAGGAAAGAAGGTCTCTTTATAGTAAATGTTATCCTTTTGAGTGTAACCTTGGCAATAAGTCTGCCTTTATACCTTTCAATGTTGCCTTGTGAGTCACGTTTGGTTTTAAAGACCCATTTACAACTCACTTGCTATTCACCTTTTTGTAACTTATGTAACATCTCGTTTTTCCCATGTTAAGGGCTAGAAATCTAGAATACTGAATATGAGAGATATTATTTAGAAACTGGGACCTGCATTTCATGCTCGTGCATCATTTAGCATGCATACACGTGAATTTGATAATTGCACATTTGACATTTATCAGGTATAGTTGATCTTAAGATTTATAAATGTAATTATGATGTGAATAGTAAATATTTTGTATTGAAAATTGATTGGTGAGTATAACTATGATTTAGAAGTTTTGGTAAAAATTTGGGAAATTTTCTGAAATTATGAGTATTTTTGGACTAGGAAAAATGTCAAGTATCAAGATAATTGATAAATGGTGGTAAAATTAAATGTCAAATGGTAGTAGAAATTGTTAATAAATGACATTTGGATTTAATGACAAATATCAATAAAAATTGGGTGACAATTGGATTAGAAATTTGGAGACAAACAGACTAGATTTTAAGAGACATTAGTTAGCTTAAGAAGATGACTTGTTAATTTGATTTTTAAGTGGTAAGTGTCATGACACATGTCATGACACCCACCAAGTAATTTTTATCTTGCTTTTAACCCACCCATGACAATTTCTTCTTGAAAGACCATCTTTGTTTTTGTCTTTCATGTTGGCCATATGCCTTCTTCTTCATTTTCATTTTTCTTCACTCACGACCATCTCACTCTCACCCTCATCACGTTGAGTTCTTGCTACCCTTCACTTTGTTTCTTCAAGATCTCTGTTATCTCTTCACCTTGCAACTAAAAAGGTTTCAAGGTGATTTTGAAGAAGCTTGGAGTTTTATCAAGTAAGTATCATATTTTTCTTCATCATTTGTTGAATGAAACATGTATGATGATAGTTAGAGTTTAAATGATTGTAAAATGGTGTTTTATATATGTTGGAACGTAGGTAAATAAATGAACACATTGATGTCTTGTTTTTGTGTTGATGATGATCAATATTTCATAATTTGTTGTAAAGATGAATTTGAAATAGAAAGTTCATTAAAAATGGTGTAGGAAAAAGTGCAGAAAATTTTGATAGAGAAATGAATGTGAGATTAGAGTTGAGCATGTGCAGAAAGTTGGTGATGAATGTATATATATATGTAGATGTTCTAGTTTTGGTGTTATGATCAAAATTGAACTGAAATGGAAGTAAGAATGAAGAAGAAATAATGAGGACATAAGCTAAAAATGAAAGACTAAGCAAAAGGGATGAACTAGGGCGAAAATGATGATGAAGTGGTAGGAATATGTTAGCTGTAACGTTTTCATTGAACATGCATCTATATTTTAGCCATATCTTGATCTTTACATATCCAAATTGGATGATTTTAAGTTTAGATTAAACTATAGACATATGGCTATATTTTTCATGAGGAATCGAATTTGAATTCTATCTCTAAGGGTTTTGAAATTTGGCTTGAAGTTGAGTACAGTATGTTGTAGCGATGTGAGAACAGTCTGTAGTAAACTAGGTATAACTCACAGAATACTGAACTAAACTGCATGATCTTGATGTCGTTAGAAACTTAAGACATATAGAAGCATTTATTTAGAAGAATGTATTGCCTAAATACCTCATTTTCTTTGTCAAAATGGCTATGCAAAATTGACTTGAAAATTTGTTTTGAGAAAAGCTAGAATGATGCCCGAAAAAGGAATCATCAGGTAGCTGCATGATCGTGCACAAGCACGATTGTGATAGAGAGGTAGTTGTACGATTATGCACAAGCACGATCGTGATATAAAGGGATAGTGAAGTGGTTGCGCGATCGTGCACTACTGTCTTCTTACCCTACCTTGATGTTTTTGGATTTAATTGAGGTTTGAAATGAACCTAGATGGTTGCTAATGTAAGTAGTTAAGTGATTGATAAGTTTGGGATGTTGATTGACATTATAATTGAGAAATGGATTGACTTGATTTGAATGTATCTCAATTATAAAGTTATAAGTTGTTAATGATGTAAAAGTGTTCTTATAAATAATATGAATTAGGTATGAATGAATGAACGAATGAGAATTAGGAAAATGTGTGGATGTATAATGCTAGGAAAGGATTGGTAAATGTATGCTTGATGAATAGAAGATTGATAAACTGAGGATAATCAAGTTTCACAAGATATGATATATGGATGATCATAAGATGTGAATTAAAGAAATATACAAAGGATTGTCATTGAGCATGCATTATACATATCACATATACATATGTATATGGTTGAGTATTCATGAAAATGTGCAAATTAGTAATGTGTAAATGTGTATGTATTGCATGGTATAAAAGAGTAATTAGAGCGACAACATCCAGACATTGCCGGGACGTCAAGGAAATAACTATTGGGAGCATACTATGAGTAACCTAGATGGTCTCACATTGATTTATTGTTTTGTTTAAATTCTGAATTGAATTATTATGTGATGTCAATGTGTTGATTCTGGACATTGAATGAATGAGGCTTTAGATATTGGAAGTGCTCATTGTATGTGAATTTGACAGAATATGTGATACTCAACTTAATTGTTGAATACTAGACTAAGGTCTGATGGTGAATGTGAATGTGAATGCTAAAGAAAATTGGGCATAAGTGGATGATTGAATACATATGATGCATTTCACTTCATAAATGCATGATAATATAAAGGCAGTTGTGATCGGAGTTGCCAGTGAAAAAGAGCTTAAAGCTCAAAATGTGGTAAGAGCCTCTGGCTCACTATGTATAATGAGCCCTGTATCCCCAACAGATAAAGGACAGTTATTAATGAACCCGATATCCACAACGGATACGGGACAGTGAAAAAGGCACTCGGTCACAACAAATTAATAAATAAAAGTGAGTCTCATGAACATTGTATATACAATTTAATATGCATTATACAAATGATTGAATTGAATTGTATGAATCATTAAGAATGTAAAAAGTGAATAGTGAACAAAGTGTGATATGGTGCTTTTTGATAATTGGTGAAAGATGTGCATTATATGATAACATGAATTGTTTGTAAATTTGAATCATGAACTGTATGTGTTATGTGTTATGAGTGAGCCATCAATGATGGGTAGCTCACTGAGTTCGCAAAACTTATTAAAATTACAACGTTGACTTTTCAAGTGTGTGAGAGAGTACTTAGCTTCTAAGACAACTTAGAAGAGATCTAGTAATGCTTTTGGATAGAAGAAATGGCTCAAAGGTCGGTCAGCTGAGACTGAAGGATTTAGATAGAATTTTATATAGTTCCTCATTCATATTGCATGTAGCATATTTTGTAATAGAGCTGTAAACTCTTATAGCTCTTCGATACTGTATATAAGGATGAAGTACATAATGCTACAATGTATATTTGATTTTATGAAATGAAAATGAGGAATTTTTTTTAAGATTGTGATATTTATGTTTTAATGATGATGCCATAGGAAGTGATGTGACTGCTCTAACATGCCACCATTGTAGGGTACATACTTGGATATTCCTCCATAATGTCGGGTATGTGTCCTATGAGAGTGGGATGCTACAACTTAACTAATTCCCAGACTTCGTTGTCATCCATTGATTTTAACTCTTCTTTCATAGCATTGAACCATTTTTTAGAATTGTTACATTCCATGGCTTGTTTGAACAAGACTGGATCCTTATCAATACCCAAGTCACATTCATGTTTAAGTGAATAAATTTCATAGTTACTTGAAATAACTGGTCTTCTTTGCCTTACAAACCTTTGTAATGATATTTCTTGTGGCATCACTTGATCATTTGTAACTTGCATATCATTAGCTGGTTCTTCATTAATATGTTCAATTTGTGGAGTTGGAACGTTAATTTGTTGTGTCGATATGTTATGTATCTGTGATGCAACAAAAGGAATAACAACCGAGGAAATAACACTTGATGGAGGAGTTTCAACTCGACTCTCTTCAATATCCACTTTTTGTAGTTCCCTACTCCCACTGATTTGACCATTCTTAATGAATTGAGCATTACCAGACTCAACTATTCTCGTACTATGATTAGGGCAATAAAATCCATACCCCTTTAACTTTTTGGGATAGCCGATGAAATAACCACTAATGATTCTCGCATTAAGCTTCTTTTCATGTGGATTATACAGCCTTACTTCTATCGGACAACCTCAAATATGAAGATGTCGTAAACTAGGTTTCCTTTCTGTCCACAGTTAATAAGGTGTCTTAGGAACTGCCTCACTAGGAATCCTATTAAGTAGATACGTAGCGGTCTTTAATGCATGCATCCATAATGATAAAGGTAAAGTACTATAACTTAACATACTCCTAACCATATCCATAAGAGTATGATTCAACCTTTCAGCTACACCATTTTGTTGCGGTGTACTAGGCAATATGTATTGTGCACATTGTTGGATCGCATACAGTCCTTGTATTCACAATACTCTGTGGAAAAGACCATACAAGAACATGACGTATAATCGAAAACACGAAGGATTAACGAAAATACCTTATTTGCGTGGGTAG
>JANZLC010057363.1:0-14355 GCA_026413385.1 Erythroxylum gracilipes
TCAACGTTGCAATTTTGGTGAGTTTTGCAAACTCAATGAGATAACCATCATCGATGGTTCACTCAATTCATGCAACACATCATTTCACATAACATCTAATTACATACTTCACTTTACATAAGTATTACATTTTCACTTAGCATAAGAAAATTTCCGCATTTCAATCAATTAAACATACTTAACAAGATGCATATGAAATGCTTATTAGACACTTTTCCAATTATTACATTGTTATGACCAAGTGCCTGAACTGTCCCATATAGGGCTCATTAAACATTGAGCCTAAGGCTCTGAATCACTTTTGAGCTTGAGGCTTAGTTTCACTCGTTGAGCTTTAAGCTCTAATCAGTGGCTACTCTGGTCATAACTACCATTATCTGATTATGCATTCATGAATGGAATGCATGTACCACAATCAATCACATTCATTTATCATTCAAAACATGAATTAGGCAAACAAGTAATTAAGTGAGACCATCTAGGTTACTCATAAGTTGCTCCCGAAGCTAATGCTTGGAAGATCCGGCAATATCTGGAGGATGACGTTCCAATTGCTCCTCTATAACAATCAATATGCACGATATCACAATTTGCATAATCATAAGTATTCAGTAATGCACATGTATGAAATGAATTATATACAATGCATGTTTATGAAAATCCTAGAAATTTTCATCATAAAATTGATCTCATATCCATACTTAGATTTATGTCTCACTAGAACTAGTGACATCACAATTCATTACTCACTGGCTTACTTTCAGATTGTCCAAAACACCCTTTTGGGTATACTGTTTACCTTCAATCAGAAGGTGAAAACGAGATAATTAGGTCAAACTCTCTTCTAGAAAAGTGTTACTTTATTTCTTATGAATCCACTGACACCAAAATCACTCAACTTGGATCAGTAAATAGGAAGATATACCTCAAACAGTTTGGGACTGCTCTTGTCCAAAACAATATACTATGCACAACTTTTATCTGAATTTAAAACATCTGACAAACTAAATTAGATTCCATGTTCTTCATACCTTTTATAGATCCATGTCTCTAGTTTACCTCAAATAAGAAATCATCTCATTTGGAGCTCTACAGATCAAGATATCATCAAAATACTAAAGTATGTTCAGTTGAATAACACCAATTCATACTATTTAAGAGTACACTTACTATACCCGTTCCACTTTTTCACTCAATCTTTCTCAATCTATTTCAAATAGCTATGATTTTTGGTAAAGATGTAGATCAGTGTCTTACAAATCCAATTGTTCAAGAATTAGATCATTTGGTGGTTTAAAGAGAAAGTTATGACCAAAAGAAGCAACCATGTTTATGACCTCAATCAAAATGAACCTATTCTAGCACAATTTCTATAACTTTCACAAATAATGTTAGATTGATCTCTTTTTTAGACTATTAGAAAGAGGACTTTGAGATCTACAACTTTCATGAAGACCTTAAAGACCAATTCTATCTCCTGAATTTTCTATCATCTCACTTTTGTATCATCTTACTTTCCTTTCATCTTACTTTGCTTCGTCTTACTTTCCTTTCGTCTTACTTTCCTTTCATCTTACTTTGCTTCGTCTTTCTTTCCTTTCGTCTTACTTTGCTTTGTCTTACTTTCCTTTCATCTTACTTTCCTTTCGCTTACTTTTCTTTTTTCTTACTTTGCTTCGTCTTACTTTTCTTTCGTCTTACTTTCCTTTCATCTTAAAACTTCGTCTTAGAACTTTGTCTTAAAACTTCTTTTTAAAACTTCTTCTTAAAACTTGTTTACTTATAAAGATCATAACTTTCAGCTCAGATGTCCAACATTTTCATACTATATACCATTGGAAAGATAAAAGAAAGATCTACTACTCTCAAGAAGGAAACTTTGCCAAAATCTTTCTAGATTAATCCAGATTTTCTCCCGAAGTTAGAACAAGAATTTTACGTTCAGCTCCCAATGTACTGCACCCAGTCCTCAACTTCATGAAATTTTGAGACTCCTAGAGATAGAATTGAAATTCGATGTCTTCATAAGAAATGTAGCCATATATCCCTAGTTTAATCCAAATCAATAATCATCTCATTTGGACAACTAAAGAAAACGTTATGGATAAAATACTGAACCATACTCAGTGAACATTTTTTTCAAGATTTTCAAACTTTCAACATTTTAGATCTAAATCTTCTTCTACCTAAATTATCTCTTCCATTACAACTCCAAAAATCACTTTTACAACACCTAATCACTAATAATCTTTTAAAACACTAAATTAACACTATAACTAAATTTTTCATCCCCAAAAAAATAATATTTATGATTGAACATGTAAATGCCATTTTTCCATGCAGATGACATTAACTCATCAAATTTATTCATAAATCTCCGATTCTAAAGGATTTATTCACTACTTACCTGCTAAAAACTCCAAAATCTTCAAGCCCTAAACTCCACACAATTTACATATGTCACAGAGTACAATGACCAGCTTCTGGTTTTTCTTAGGGTAGTGGACACAAATGACAAAGTGGGCTTGGTGCAGAAAAGGAAAAGTATAGAAATCTCTTAAAAGGTGTTTGATGGAAAACTCTGTTTATGGGAAGAAAATTTGAAGAAGATGATAATGAAGAAGGGACTTAGATATGACTTAACCTGTCAACTCTCAAAGAACAGTAATCTACTTCTAGCAAAAGTACAAAAAGCTTAAGTGACACTTGTCACTTTCCTAATACCTAAGCTTTAACTTAGTATCTTTTGAAACTAACTCCCTTAAACTTTCATCTTTACAATCCAACTATCGCCAAATCTTGATTTTATTTCTTTTTCCTATTTTCTAAAATTTCCAAAATTTATTCCTAATTTCACCATAATTCAAAAATATCATAATTCCACTAACCCGTAAAATTTCCAATGTAAAAACATTCATAATTCTCAAAAATTCACAAATCAATCCAATTATATCTGGAATTATTCATGAATGCATGTATAATTATTTTCACGTACAGACAAGTTCACTATTCATGTATGTATGGCATATTATGCACAAGCATAAAGAAACATTTCTAAGCCTCTCATAAATCACTCAAATTTACTATTTTAACCTTCCCACAGGTAATGGGATGTTACATTCATAACCTTCAATCTAAACATCCATTCCTCTTATCACTGCACCTTCAAAGCCCTCAATTATAACTAAGAAATTGAAGTATCTAAGAGGGTAGTTCATCTTTTCTAAATCTAAGCATATATCAACTTCATTAGGATTGTGATTAGAGAATTATGGAACATAAATGTGAACCTTGATCTAAGGAAGTTGGTAGGCCAAAGTGAATTTATTAAATCCCTATCCAACTTTTTTCCTTATAAGGCGTTCATTGGCTTACTTATTACTTTAAGTGTAGTAGGGTTCATTATGTTTTAGGTCACTCATTCTAATGGTGTGAGGCAATTAAGGAAGCCTTTACTTCTTTCAATCTTTCCAATTTCTTCTCTTTCAGCTTCCTAAGTTGAGATGATGCTATTAAAATTCCCCTAATATTGTCCAAAGGGCTTAGATTAAAGAGTTGGTAGAGATCAATTCCTTCCATAAAATGTGTCTTTGGAACTCAAAATTAGCATCATAAAAAAGGTAACTATTATTCTGACCTAAAGCTACTTAAGGGAAATTTCAAGCTACATGAATTGATCTGAGACCACTTATTGATGCATATTTACCATTTCGATGTTAAAGCCAACAAGTATCCTTCCATTATAATGCATCTGGTGGTATGTGATCAACTCTCATCGCTTACTAAATATCCATTTGCAATCTTGCACTTTACCTTCCTTAATTTTTATTTCAAACAACCCTACTATGTATGGTGTTTTAATTAACAAGTATTCATGAATTACTTACTTTTTATTAGGGCAATTTATATCCCTCACATTCTAGGATATTATTATTGATTGGTGGGAGTGATTGAAATCCCTTACCTATTCATTTTCCTTCTAGATTTTCTCCTAGTCTTGTCCATAATAGATTTCATAACTCCATCTTTGCTTGGTGTCTCCTTTTCAAAATTCCTAGTACTTATATATTGTACTCAGGCACATCTATATTTTTCTCCTTGATGGTTAAGGTTTGGTCTTTAATGCTTCACTGGGGGGTCTTTGTTTGTGCTCCTTCCATTTTTAGTTGATTCCTTATGTGTACCCAAAGTTCCCTCTATTTCTTTACCTAATAATTATGGTTCCAAGTTACCATTGTCAAGAGATATACTACTCCTTTTAGGTATGAAAAGTCATGTTCCCTTTTTCATGAGAATTGTTGCACTTTGAAAGAATTATCTGTATACTAGCAAGCTCTTTCTTATAATTCAAAATTTGAGACTTCCCCCTTAGCGCTTAACTGTGTATTCGAAGGGTTAAAATTCAAGATTTTAGCACTTTCCCCTTATGGGAAAACTTTCCATTACAGACTTCTAGATCTTTTTTATCTTCATGGCTTCAAGCTTTCATTAATAGAGAGAATACTGCATCTAAAAGGTTATTATCTTTATTTAAATGCTTTGTCTTTAGGGAATCAGGTAGTGGCTTTTAAAGATTAAATTCTATGCATATATAAGCATATCTAATCCTCTAAACTTTGTTGAATATTCATCCAATAACAAAAGCCTCTCAATTGAATTAGATAAATAGCTTAACCCTAAAGTGGACCAATATTTGAGATGCAGATATATCCATAAGGGTATCTTTATTATGCTACTTTTCTTCAAGGACATTCTAGACCTCCACTTTTATATCAACATTGGTTTTACCAATATATGCCAAAGGCTATATTATAAGGCTTTGTATACACCTGACTAACTTCTAAATTTGAAGATAAAGAAGTCTTTTTCATTAATCAAAGTCCTTTCCGGGCCTAATTTTCCCCAATTCTTCTCTGCCCATTATTGAGCTAGTGGAAAAGGTGGTCTTTTATCAAGACACAGTCTACCAAAGTTGAGCACAATATTTAAGCACCTTTTAGAACCTTTATAGGAGGTGAGTATATGTAATCTACATTACTTAGATGCACACGTATGTATTTTAATTTTTCCAAGGGGACATTGTCCCCTTTAACTTAACTCCAAGAATTCTTCAAATTGGAACTTTTTTAGGTTCTTTGGAGCATCTTTGTTGGAAGATAAAGGAGAAATTTAAATAAAGGAGTGGAGGGTACAACTAGAGCAGACTTAGAACCACAGGCCACCCAAATATCAAGAGTTTTATTAAAGGGTGTATAAGTAAAACTAAGTAAGCGACAATGAGAAGAAGGGCATAATCTTAACCCAAAAGGTTTTGAAGAACCAAAAGATTGGTTGATAAGAGAAGGGGTAAGAAAAAAAAGGTCAAGGTAGGCAATTAGCTATTGGAGATAGAAGACCCTCTAGCTAGTGAAGCTCCATATGGTGGTCCATTTCCATAAAAGGAAAGGAACTAATCCAGGAGCTAGGTGAAATAAATCTCTCGTGAAATAATTACTAAAAGTAGTTTGAAAAGGACAAAAAGTTAGGTTAAAGAGAGGTTAAAGACACTACGAAAGTTAAGCTTTAAAATAATGATGAACCGATAACAAACCAAACTATTTAGAACAACAAATACTCACAAAACTAAATCCATAGTAGGAAAAAAAAATTGATTTCGTTTGTTTCTTCCCTAAAAACAATGTTAAAAGTAAAATGTTTCATCATTTGAACTTATCAAATGTTTTAGATGCCATAAACAATCTACAATAAGCAAAGATTCAAATATAACTATACTAAAAAATTGAATAAAATAGAGAAGCGGTTGTTTATATATCTTTAATTGATCATATTAACAACAACGAAGCCACAAAATTAATCTTGAAATTTAAAGTCTTGAAATTAAAAAATAATAAAGAAAATTTATTCGCTTAAAGGAGTAATGGATTATGACATAATAAAAGAGAGTTATGGCTTCATGATAACAATTGACTATAACTCAAAGTTTTTGGTCTAATGGGATTAGTTTCACAACAAGAAAATTTATGTAAGATAAAACTCTTGATATGATGACTAATGATAACTTATTATAAGATCCTTTTTTTCATATGAAATAGTTATAAAGTTCTCATCAACGATAAAGCAACTAAGCTTTTTCTTTGGAGCAACCTCTTTAGTTGGGTAAGAAGAGTATCCTCTAGATAGCAAAGGTAACGATTTGACATGGTCTAAGTTATACTATCTTTGCCTCCTATATATTCCATGGATACATCAAATAAATAATTGTCTTCTTAAAATTAATTTTAAACAATAAACATATATATTTTATTAAACAATATAATAAACAAAGTTCTTATATTAGCTAAAACAACACAAACAAGCCATAACATCATAAATAACCTAACACAAAAAGCCTTCTCCTTAGTTTGTACAAACACATACATGATAGTAGATAGGCTACATCATAATAACCAATCCCTTTACATAGACTTGGCAATTGGGCCTAGGCCCTCTTTGCGACCCAACAGGCAATGACAAAACAACATTTGAATTTTTCTTTAAAAAATAAGTCAGATCAGACCAACCTAGCCTAGCTCGAGCCTGATCAAAGTATGGGCCGCCCCTGGCCCAATCTTTAAGCCCGAGTCTTACTCGACTCATTATCATCCCTACCTTTATAATAAAAAGGTGGTCTCAAGATCGCATAGTATCCATAAATTGTTTTCATCATCCTCATGAACTAAAGTACATCTACTTTTGCATCGCATATATATTTGGTAAAGTCAATATATGTCAATTGAAAATAGCACACTTTTGTGCCAAGAAATTTTATAGTAATAAATTGCTTATAAATTTAAAATATAACACAACCTATTGAATATAATGTTAAAATGAGAAACAATCCTCTTAGTTTTTCAGTTAGGACTTAATTATCTTTAGGCTAATTGATAAGTGCGAAACATGACATCTTTTATTCTTCTAAACTTAGTCCATTTAATTATTTTTATTACATATTTGAGCATGATTATTCATATTTTATTATTTAAGCCCTAAATTATTTATTCTAAATTTTCCAATAAAAATTAGCTTAATTTGAAATGTTTTTATTGTAGGTTAATAGACTGATGCAATTAGAGAAACCATCAAAACAACAATGTAGGCAGTAGTGGGAAGCAAAGCAAAACGTTAGCAGATGGATAATGAAGCAAAAATACAACACCACGAGAACAAAACGACGGTCCAAAGAGGGAAGAAAGTAGAGTAAAATGCAAAATGTAAGGAAGCAAATGAGCAGTAACAAAAGAAGAGATAAAACGTAGCAGAGAAGTGAAATGTAAAGCAATTGGAAACAATAGTAACCAACATCGCATGACATTCGAAAGAGGGATGAGATGAAGCAAAATGTGACAGCACAGCAAATGAAGCTAAACGGCAGTGCAGTAAGAAACAAAAAAAGACCACAATGACAATTACATAGGAAGTTGACCAAAAACACTAGTAGCTAACAAGAGGGCATTAAAAACAACATTGCATAGAGTGGACAACATAAATAAAAGACAACTCCAGCAAGAGGAAAAAAACGCTACAGCAGATGAGAAAAGCATCAAAATGACAGTCCAAGGACGGATGTCAATGATAATAATATGAACTTAGATGACTAAATTTATAGGTTTAATGTATGCTTGATCACTTGTTAATATGAATGTTAAATTTTCTTTTTTTTTAGTGTTAAAATTTTTTAGTCTAATTAATTAGTTCTAGTTCCTGATTGAATCCCCTTCCCATCTTTACATGTGTGGTAAGGTTTGTGGTTTACTCTGCTTTCCTATTAGATAAGGCCAAAATTTGAAGGATTTCAATGACTAAGTTCTACAAAATTAATTGGAAAACATCTTGATTGAAATATGTAATTGAATTTGGAATTTTAAAGGATATGTAGTAAAGTGATTGACGAGAAAACTTCTAGCCCCTACCTGTTCCATTTATGTTGTGTTTAAATGTTTGCATGTGATTTTCCCATAACTCATTATATATTTGCTGATTTTATAAGTCTCAAAGGTTAGAAGTTGAATGCATAAAACATCTTTGAAAAGAAGAAATGCAAAAAAAATCAACATTTAATCTGATGTGTAAGTTGTTGTCTAGCTGCATTTAATTTGCGTATTTGCTTGATTATGATTAATCTATGCCTAGGAACTAGTCACTTATACTTTGTTTGTGTTTGGATATGTTTATGGAGTTATTTGAATGCTAGAATGCGATTAGAAAAATTCCTGAAATTATTTTCCTAAAGCAGGAATTTTAGATATATGCAACTTGAATTTGAAATTGTTTTTCTAAGTCTGTTTATGCAATCAAATTTGAGAGATGACTGTTTATTGCTATTTTCTTGATTTCTCAGCATGATCCTAGAAAGTCTAGTGAAAGATGATGAGATTCATAAGATAAAATGAACTTGAAAGAAGCAATCTTAAATGTCCGAATAAGCTGAATTTGCATTGTTTACTCTTTGTTTTTGAAGCTGTACATTTTGTTCTAATTTTCTAATGTTTTAACATGATTTTAACTTGTTTTAAGTGCCAAAAACATGATGAATGATAGCTCACATGTTAGGTTATTAAAGGGTTTTAAATATAATACATTCTTTAAAGTTTAATGAGATGAAACTAGTGATTTACATGTTGTTTTAGTGTGCAAATTTCCAGATCTGAATTAAGGGCTTTCATGATCATAAATTTCTAATTTAAGGAGCTAAAATTTGGTAAGTAACATGGGTAGTTGTGCATGAGTTTGAGCTAAATTAGACATCAAATTATAGTTGTTTCACCTTATTTTTATGAGCTGAATTTTTTCGAAACGAATTTTACTTTATTTGGAATTATAATTACATACATTTACTTGATTAATGCTCTCATTTTCATTCGAAATGAAATTTTAATAAACAACACTCTCTTCGTGAGATGGACTCTTATTTTACTCTATACCAAATTTTTAATTAATTAGTGGTAAAAATAAGGTATTAATTTGTGTATGTTTGACGACACATATCACTAATTAGATTAATGTAATGCAAAGGAATATAGGCTTGCATATGACATTTTAAAACCACAAAATATCATTAATTTTTTGTGGTATGAATTAAAATGCATGAAAACAATGACAAAGTTGCCTTTTACTTCCTCTTATGATATGCCAACTCATAAACTCGAACTCGAACTTTATCTCTACAATATTTATGTGTCAAAATGCCAAATTTAAACTTGTTTGGTTTACACCTTTTTGTAGAAATTTTATCAAGAAAATCTCAAGCATCCTTCAATTGGCTTATATGGCACAAATGAATCAGTATATTAAAACTATAATTTCAGGAAGGATTCAAGTAACTGTAATATCTTTATATAATAAAGAAACAATATGAGATATGTCTTGAATTTTGGTGAATAATGAAATTACAAAAACTAATTAGCATCAAACAAGGAGATAGAACTAGCGTTGATTTCATACTAATAAAAAAGATTTCTTAAGTTAGAAACAAATCGATGTTAGTGCCAAAAGTAGGACAAAACTTGTGACTAAAAATTTGAGGACAAGTAGAAATATAATTTCACTGAACTTAGGCATCTTTAGAAATATAATCTCACTGACCTTAGGCATATGTACAAATAAAGTTATATTACCTTTAGGCTTCTTATATGTAATCTTAATATATAAATACCTTGATAATGGTTATATAAGGTTTAGTGAAAAGGTTGTCATCATACTATTATCCTTGTATCATCTTCTAATAGTAATAAAAGAAATATATCTCCTCGTCAATGGACATAGGTTGAATATTGGTCAAACCATACAATTTTTTTTGTTTTTGCTTCATTTATTTCCTTCCTATATAGCTTTCGTTTGCGTGAAAATTGATATAAGAGCAATTGGTATCTCAATAATTAATGTCAAAGCTAAGGTCACAAGTTCAAAATTGACAAATTCAATGAATCAAATGATTTCACTTTATGTAAGGTGAAGATAAAGGCACTTTTTGTTTAGTAGAGATGTGTAGTAGTGTTGGAAGGAGAAGAAAAACTACTATAAATTTGGGTATGTCAAAGAAGGAAGAGATTTCGTAAAAGGTGCACAACAATATACTACTGAATTTAGGAGATTAGGTCTTAAAAGATGGTTGATAAAATAATTATTGCTTCGTTATAAAAATAACTTGAAAGTAAGTATCAAAAAAATACTTATGAATTTTTTTTTTAAATCACTTTCAAGTCGTTCTTATTAAAAGCATCATTTTTATACCTTAAGGATGAAACAAAGTACACAAGAAAAAGATTACATGAATAATTTTAATCAAATCATCTTAGATTTACAAGGTATTCGAGTCAAAATAGAGGGTAAAGATTAAGTCATAATCCTTTTGTATTCCTTGCCTAATTTATATGAAAATTTTATTGATGTTATATTGTATGGTGGAGAGACTAAGTCTATCAGTAATATGAATAATTCTATATAATCCAAAGAATAAAAGAAAAATGTCTCTAACACATATGAATATAGATTAGATATGTGTATAGTTATTTGCTGATGTAGTAGCAAAAAGAAATGAATATTGGAAATAGGAGTAAGTTATGATCTAAATTGAAGGCTAAAACTAATAGATGCTTTAACTGTAAAGAAAATTTGCACTTTAAAAGAGATTGTCCATAGTGGGAGAAAATAAACAAGAAAGGAAAAATAGATGGAAAAGTAAGTATTTTTCTACTATAAGAGAGTTTTGGTGAAGAGGATGGAAGACACAGATAATTTTGATTCTAAAAATTGGTTGGTGACAGACACTAGCCAATCTTATTGTATGACTTTCAATAAAGAATGTTTCTATTCTTTTAAATAATGGAATGGTAGTATCAAATTGAGTCATGATGGAGAGTATACTGTCAAATGCAATCTTTTAGTACAGATTAAAATGCACGATAAAATTGTTAGAACATTGGATGCTTAGTATGTACCTAAATTTTAGAAAATATGATTTCTATAGATAGTCTTTAAAGTCAAGGGTATAAGTTTTTAGGTAATGAAGGGCAACTTCAGGTGATAAAAGATACGTTGGCTATGATGAAAGGAAAATTACAACATGATGTGTTTGTCTTAATGGCAAAGCTATTAATAGCATCAATAGTTATATCTCAATCCTCTAGATAGAATGATGATAGTGTTGTAATATGACACATGTTACTAGGTATTCTCGATGAGTGAAAATGGAAGAACATCATAAGAAGAGCTTATTAAAGAGTGGAAAATATGATAAGGTAGGCTTTTATAAATTATTATGCTTAGTAAAAAGTTCAAAAGTAACCTTTAAGGATATAATGCTAGGGGAAGCAACATCTATTAAGGAAAACTTATGGAAAGGATAAGTAGTATTAGTTCAAAGGTGATACAAGTAAAGGTAGAACAATTCCAGGAAGAAAGCATCAACATGGTATAGTCGAGGATAAAGTGAAATGGACAATCAAATAATCAAATAGATATAGTTAGAAAGGCTTGATCGTGTATTCTTTTACCATTAATGATGGAGATGTAACTATCATTTAGATGAGTAAGGAAATTCAGGAAAAAGATAGATGGATGGATGCTATAGTAAAGGATGTGAGGTTTCACAAGATCAAAAAAAATGATTGCATCTAGTCAGATCTTATTAAAAATTGTTCACACTTTGGAGGATGCAACTAACATTTTGACATAGTCATTACCTACATAAAAATACAAACATAACTTATACTTGATGAATATTCACATTGTTTGAACTCCTCAGGAATTATATGGCAAGGAGTGTTTTTTAGTTAGACATTGGAAATTTCAAGTCAAGGTAGAGGATTGTGATACATGTCTTAAATTTTAATGAATAATAAAATCAAAGAAGCTAACTAACACTGAACAAAGACACGAGACCACCGTCTAGCTCATACTTATCAAAAAGATTTACAAGTTAGAAGTAAATCATTATCGGTGTCAAAAGTGAGTCAATAGTGGGTCACCGATGCTAGATTTATATGAAAATAGAATTTCACTAATCTTATATGTAATCAAATAGAGTTAAATGTCCTTAGACTTATTACATGTAACCCTAGTCTATATATACCTTGACGTTGTCATACTATTCTCTTGTTATTTTCTTCTCACATTAATAAAAGAAATATATCTTGTTGCTTGTAAACGTAGGTCAAATATTGGTTGAATCATGTAAATTATTTATTTTTATGTTGTTTATTTCCTTATTATATATCTTTTATTTAAACAAGAATTAGAAAACAAGAATTAGTATCAAAGTAACTAATATCGTAACATATATGATCTAAATGGCCTTTTGCATAGGACTTGATGAGAACATTGCACAAATAAATAGAAGGTGGTGATTTTGGGAAGTGAGAGTACAAGGAATTAAAATAAGAAAAATCCTTATCGAATACAACTAATTAATTCATAACGCGTATAAGAGGAGAAAGAATGGTTTGAGGGGAGTATGAAGAAGGTTAAGTTCATTGGATATTTTAATGTGAAAGAAGATGTAATGATGGGAAAAAATATGCGATGTAATGAGAAATGAAAAAAAAACAACATGCTTAATTTAAAGAAATACGAGGATCCACTCATAGAGAAAACTTACAACTAATTGAATATAAGAATATTATTTTCAAAACACCTAAGACAATATATATGAGGCTTATTTATAGGCTTGACAAAGCAATCCTAATTCAAAGAAAAATAGGAAACTAAGAGCAAATAAAAAACTTATAAAAATAGAAAACTAAAACAAGTGTAAAACTTATAGAAATAAAAAACCAAAATAAGTATGAAAACTTATGGAAATATGAAACATATTTTAATAGACGTTTCATGTCAGTATGTGGTCTTACCCCTACATGGTAAAGAGGTTGTTTCCAATAGACTCACATATAATGCAAATTAATAACAATACAAAATATCAATAAATACGTATAAGTAAACATATAAAATTACGTAATACAATACATATAGAACACGGTAAAGATTAACAGTACAAGATAAAATACATAAATAAATATACAAACTAGGACAAAAAGAGACAAGCATAAGAATAAATCACACCATCCTTTACAATAAAGTAAATAGACTAAGTAAGAAACTACTTAGGCTAAACAAAAAAGAGAATTACTACTTAATCAAAATATTAAAGCAATCTATAAAATAAATGACCAGAAGGAAAAAGTTTAAAGGACTTAAAAGAACGATAAAGACCTCTCTAAATGAGATCCTTTATCTGTATCCTAGTATGTCAAAGTTTTCTATTACAAACCATGTCTTCATTAAGTTCCAGCGAAGTCATATCATTCTTAATCACTTCACCTCAGTTCTTCTTAAGCCTTCCTTTTTTACTCTTATAATTTCTATGTTCTTCTCACTAAAGTGCCAGGATGTCTCTTTTTAACATGTCTGAACCACCTAAGTCTCATCTCCTTTAATTTATCATTAATATTGGTCACCTTTAATTTTTCTCTTAACAATACATTCTTGACCTTATCTCTTCTAATAAGGTTAGGCATCTAACGGAGCAACCTCATCTTCGTCGCCATTAGCTTACGACTATGCACTTATTTCATAGGTCAACATTTCCCCCATAAATCATAGCTGACCTAATCACTAAATGATATAATTTACCTTTGAGCTTGAGTGGTATCTTCTTGTCATAGAAAACTCCTGATGCACTTCTCCATTTAAGTCATCCTGGTCTAATACGGTGGACTATATCTTTATCAATCTCTCTATTGCTTTGAATGATAAAACCTAGGTACTTAAAACACTCTTTTGTGGTATAAATTTTGAACTAATCTTTACCTTCACATTGGGATTTACCCTATGGCCCAAAGAGATACATTTTAATTACTCAGTCTTAGTTCTACTTAATTTAAAACCCCTCAACTCTAACGTATCCCTCTAATGTTCTAGCTTAACATTAATACCTTTTTTGTCTCATCCATTAGGACAATATCGTTAGCAAACAACATATATCAAGGCACATCCCCTTGAACATTCTTGGTGAGCTCATCCATCATTGTTGTAAACCGAAAATGGCTTAATGATGAGCTTTAGTGTAGCCCAATATTGATAGAAAAAATTCTCTATATCCCCTCTTATCATCCTTACTCTAGTTTTTACCCCTTCATACATACCCCTAATAATTCATATATAAGACAAAGGACTTAGCCTCTAAACACCTCCACAAGATTTCACTGGGTGCCTTATCATATGCCTTCTCTAAATCAATAAAAACCATGTTGGGCCCCGATTCGTATTAGGCATGTTTAACTGATTTTGAGACATGTTTATATTATTTTGAGGATTTTAATT